>JAGFNQ010000654.1:0-51580 GCA_024364735.1 Boesenbergia rotunda
TCGGGCCACGAAAATCACTTTTTCGCGTCGCGAAAACCCCGAAAGCCCCAATAGCAAGGATCCGAGCGAAGAAAGCCATTTCAAAAATTACGAGTGCTCGTTTACATGCTTCAAAACCCGATCTACTCCTAGATCTAAAGAGGGATAAACATTTTACCTTTGATGCGTGCCCCGTTTAATCCCGTTCGCTCCCTTTTGGATGTCGAATCTCTAGGACGTCAAGTGCCGTCCCTCTAGAAGTATCCACGCGAACAAAAGTAGATGGATGAAATCCTTTAGGTGTGCTAGCACCTTGTAGGATTCGGCCAAGAGGAGAAGAAGAAAAGAACTCCAACAATTGGAGAGGAAGAAGAGAAGACACCCTTGGAGGAAAAATGAAACAAAACCCTTTTGTTCCCCATGGTGGCCGGCCACTTAATGGCCATTAATGGCCATTAAGTGGCCGGCCATAATGGCCACTAATGGCCATTAGGTGGCTTCCTTAACCCCTTTCAATTTGAATTCAAATTCAAATGGGGGGAAACCAAGCCAAGTCATCACTTGGTCAAGTCAAGGTGAGGTGCCTTTTGGTCAAGTCAAACTTACCTTTTATGGAATTTCCATATTTAGTCAAGTCAAACTTGACTCATTTCTTCTCCCATGTCAAGTCTAACTTGAAGTGGAACCAAATCAAGTCAAACTTGATTTGGATTTGGGTCAAGTCAAACTTGCCTTTTATGGACTTTCCATATTTAGTCAAATCAAACTTGACTCCATTTCTTCTCCATGTCAAGTCTAACTTGAAGTGAACCAAGTCAAGTCAAACTTGATTTGGATTTGGGTCAAGTCAAACTTGCCTTTTATGGACTTTCCATATTTAGCCAAGTCAAACTTGACTTCAATTTTTCTCCATCTATTTGTTCTTTGCGTGTGACCCTATAGGTTTTGTAACGTTGGCAATGCTTCTAACCTCTTAGAAACATAAGCAATGAGCGGTATCTAGCAACACATCATTGCTACCCAAGTTACAAGAATGTTGAGATCCAACATCACCAATGTGACTAATAATTGTGACCATCACAATATGTGACAAGTCCTTCTATCCTTGATATCTAGATTGATCTTTCATGAGGCATAGACCGTGTCATCCTCCAATCAATCTATGTGTCTTGAACTCCAAGTAGACTCACTATAATCAAATAAGCTCAATATCTCATATTGCCTTATTTGGGCATGGCCATGCACTTAGTGATCTCACTCTATCAAGACTATGATATCTCTCCCGTCATATAGGAGGGATAGATCCCATCTACATCACTCACATCCCTCCGCATAATTTGTTACATACCCAGTAATCGCCTTTATAGTCCACCCAGTTACGGGTGACGTTTGACGAAACCAAAGTACATAACTCCTTATGTAGGGAACTATGGTGACTTCAGGTCTAAGGACTAATAGTCATACTAATAGTCACATGAGAAAGTATATGACACTCATATAACGATCCATGATACTTTCTCATGGCGGGTCATTCAGTATACATTCTCCAATGCATACTCATGTGTCAACTTGATATCTCATATCCATGACTTGTGAGATCAAGTCATCGTGTTGACCTACATGCTAGTCTCTATGCATTAACATTGTCCCTGAATGTTAATACTTGACTAGGAATAATTAAGAGTAGTGTTCTCTATATCATCTCACTATCGATTCAAGTAATCGATTGATATAGATAAGAACCTTCTACTCAAGGACGTTATTATACTAAGTTATTTGGCACTGAATAGTCCATAAGAAATGCCTTTATATATAAGAAATATATACAAGAATATGATACAATGAGTCCAAAAAGTAATCATCATATGATTGGCTCTAGGGCTCTCACTAACAATCTCCCACTAGCACTAGTGCCAATCGCTGTAGTATCTAATACCCAATGACCTAGTGTGACCATCATGCTTTATCTGTGCCAAAGCCTTGGTCAAGGGATCTGCGACGTTAGCCTCTGTGGGTACTCTGCAAATCTTCACATCTCCTCGATCGATGATCTCTCGAATGAGATGGAATCGCCGTAGTATGTGTTTGGTCCGCTGGTGTGAGCGAGGTTCCTTAGCCTGCGCAATAGCTCCATTGTTGTCACAATAGAGCTGTACTGGGTCGGCTATACTAGGAACCGCTCCAAGCTCAGTAATGAACTTGCGGATCCAAACTGCCTCCTGTGCTGCCTCAGATGCAGCAATGTACTCAGCTTCTGTTGTAGAATCAGCAACTGTATCCTGCTTTGAACTCTTCCAGCTGACAGCGCCACCATTTAAGCAAAACACGAACCCTGACTGCGATCTGTAATCATCCTGGTCGGTTTGGAAGCTGGCATCAGTGTAACCCTTTACAACTAGATGCTCATCGCCTCCAAATATCAAAAAATATTCCTTAGTCCTTCTCAAGTACTTAAGGATATTCTTGACCGCTATCCAGTGACGTTCACCTGGATCTGACTGGTATCTGCTCGTCATGCTCAAAGCATACGAGACATCAGGACGAGTACATAGCATGGCGTACATAATAGATCCTATGGCTGAGGCATAAGGGATCTTGCTCATGCGGTCTCTCTCCTCTCTAGAAGAGGGACCTTGAGTCTTCGAAAGACTCACGCCATGTGACATTGGCAGATTTCCTTTCTTGGAATTCTGCATGGCAAACCGTTGCAAAACGGTATCAATGTATGTACTCTGACTTAGGCCAAGCAATCTCTTAGATCTATCTCTATAGATCTTAATGCCTAGAATGCAGGCTGCTTCACCTAAGTCCTTCATTGCGAAACAAGTCCCCAACCAAGTCTTCACAGACTGTAGCGAAGGGATGTTGTTCCCAATGAGTAGTATGTCATCCACATACAAGACTAGGAAGACTACTGTGCTCCCACTAACCATCTTATAGACACAAGGTTCATCTTCGTTCTTGATGAAACCAAACTGTTTGATCGCATCATCGAATCGAAGATTCCAGCTCCAAGAAGCTTGCTTTAGACCATAAATGGCCCTGTGCAGCTTGCATACTCTGCCAGTATGCTGTGGATCTACAAAACCCTCAGGTTGTGTCATGTACACATCCTCGAGGAGGTTTCCATTCAGAAACGCTGTCTTGACATCCATCTGCCAGATCTCATAATCGTGGTAGGCTGCAATAGCAAGCATGATCCAAATGGACTTAAACATCGCTACTGGAGAAAAGGTTTCATCATAGTCAATACCATGAATTTGCTTGAAACCTTTAGCTACCAGTCTACCCTTATAGGTATGAGTAAGTCCATCCATGTTAGACTTTCTCTTAAAGACCCACTTACACCCAATGGGTTTGACCCCTTCAGGTGGATCAACCAAGGTCCAAACTTGGTTAGTGTACATGGATTCCTTTTCGGATCTCATGGCTTCCAGCCATGACTCAGAATCTGGGCTCATCACAGCTTCCTGATAGGTGGTAGGCTCATTCTTAATGATCATAACGTCATCATGGTCAGGCAAGAGAAATGAATATCTCTCAGGCTGACGACGTACCCTATCAGACCTGCAAAGAGGTAGGTCTACCTGAACAGGTTGTTGTTCCACAATTTCTTGTGTAACAATCTCATCCACCACTTCTTGTGGTTCCTGTTCAGTATCCATTAAGGGCTCAGTGCTATGGTCGTTGTCTTGAATTTCTTCAAGATCAAACGAACTCCCACTAGTCTTTCTAGAAACAAAGTCCCTTTCTAGAAAGACCCCAGTCTTAGCAACAAACACTTTGTGCTGACTGGGAATGTAGAAGTAATATCCCTTAGTTTCCTTGGGATATCCCACGAAATAGCACTTATCGGATTTGGGTCCCAGTTTGTCTGAGACTTGACGTCTAACGTAAGCCTCACAACCCCAAACCCTCATGTAAGACATCTTGGGACTCCTCCCAGTCCATATCGTATATGGTGTCTTCATGACCGCCTTTGATGGAACACGGTTAAGTGTGAACGCTGCCGTGTCTAGAGCATATCCCCAAAAGGATATAGGAAGATCTGCGTGACTCATCATAGATCGTACCATATCTAATAAGGTACGATTTCTCCTTTCGGATACACCATTCCACTGTGGTGTTCCAGGGGGAGTGAGTTGGGATAGAATCCCACACTCAGCTAGATAGTCACGAAACTCATGGCTCAAGTATTCTCCACCTCAATCTGATCGAAGTATCTTAATACTCTTGCCGAGTTGGTTTTGTACTTCATTTCTGAATTCTTTGAACTTTTCAAAGGACTCGGACTTATGTGTCATCAAGTACACATAACCATATCTACTGAAATCATCAGTAAATGTGATGAAGTATTTATAACCACCTCGAGCAGCAACATTGAAAGGGCCACATACATCAGAATGTATGAGTCCTAACAAATCTGTTGCCCTCTCGCTATGTCCACTAAAGGGAGTCTTAGTCATCTTGCCTAGAAGGCATGACTCGCATGTCTCATATGATTCAAAATCAAATGAATCCAGCAATCCATCCTTATGGAGCTGGGACAAGCGACTCTCATTTATGTGGCCTAAGCGACAGTGCCATAGATAGGTTGGGTTCAACTCATTTGATCTCAACCTCTTGGTATTCACGTTATAGATAGGGCTCTCTAAGTCTAGAATATAGAGGTCATTCATCAAATGTGCGCTACAATAGAACATATCCTTTAAATAAACAGAACAACATTTGTCCTTTATTATGAATGAAAAACCTTTGTTATCCAAACATGAAACTGAAATGATATTCTTTGTTAGTACAGGTACATAACAACAGTTATTCAATTCCAGTACAAGCCCAGAGGGTAGAGACAGAAAGTAAGTCCCTATAACAATAGCAGCAACCCTTGCTCCATTGCCTACCCGTAGGTCCACCTCACCCTTGGCCAAAGCCCTGCTATTTCTCAGCGCCTGCACATTAGTACAAATGTGAGAAGCACACCCAGTATCTAATACCCATGATGTAGAAATAGAAAGGTTGACTTTTATAACATTTATACCTGAAGTCACTTCGAACCGCTCATGCCTTGCCAGCCCTTGATATAATTGCTTGAGGTGGCCAATCATATCGTAAGCATTCATGTTCTCGTGTTGCTTCTGAAGCTCAGAGGACATGCAGCATAACATTAGGCACGACACGTCTAACGCGTCGTCTTGATGCTTCTGATGAGCATCTCTAACGCTACGGATGGCTGAGGGTGGTAGTGCTTCAGGAACCGCTTGCTCTAGAACGTACAGCTTACGTTCCTGTGTGAGGACTATCCTCAGATTCCTGTACCAGTCCAGGAAATTAGCTCCAGTGAGCTTGTCCTTCTCAAGGACAGATCGCAGAGAGAGAGTGTTCGTGTTTGTCATGGTAATCTATAACATAAAAATGCAGAAAATAAATATCCACCATTGTATCATATTTATCATTTAACTAGGCCTTTAATTAAATGATGCTCCCACTGAATTATAGGGCTTTGGTAGAATCGAGTCATAGATGTGGTAAAACCACACTACTAGATCCACACCAACTAACTATAATTCTCGTAGGTCAAGATCCACATCATACTACGCCTTGAGTTAGCTTTGGCTAAATCGCCCAAGACTTAGTATGATCGGTAGGTACCAATTACCAATTACATCTCTATGCAACTCTTGTTTATAGGATCAATAATTAACATTTATGAATAATCTTGAGTTAGCTTTGGCTAAATCGCCCAAGACTATTGATAAATGCGATCTTGTCCTACCTTTCCAACTATTGGAATATGCCTATAGTTAGGCTCGATCCAATTGAGCTAACTAGTTACTCAATCTAATTGAGCTCAATCTAACCCAAGCGTGATAGGCGGGACCAAGGTTGTCCCTCCGCATCCCACCAAGATTAAATGCGTTGCTCTGCTTTGGCAGATTCAACAATTGCATATGATCATGGTAGTGATGGGTATCAAGGCTCGTTAGGCATATACGAGTTGATTTCGATTTAGATCTAATCTAATCGATGATGTGCATCGTATGTAGGCATTTATTAAATCTAATTTAACCTAAATGTGTACTAGGTGCACATCAAAATGTGGTTCCCACATTACATGTGCATCACATACACTCATGTATATTCTATTCTATACTAACATGCATCACATACATATGAGCAAAATAAAATATACAAGAAAATTAAGTGTGATTAGTCATGGCCCTACTAAGATCTTCTCAAGCCAATGAGAAGATCTTTTTGGTTAACCTAGGGTCTAGGCAGCAGCTTCTCCAAGCTCCTCCTTCCAGAACCCTATGTGTTGTCGGCTTGCTTCCCATGAGTCCGTCTTCTCCAGAATTGCCTTCATCGTTAATTTTTTACATTACAAAATTTATACTCGAGTCTTAAACTAATTTTAACAGAAATAATAAAAAAAAAACCGACACGCAGGTCGCAATCACAATACAACACCCACAACACAAATAACGGCACGCAGGCCGTAATATGAATTACACACATATTTTAATCTAATTAAAATAGGGTTTTGGGCCATGATCATCACACTTCTGTACATAATTCAAAATTATGTAATTTTATAGATTTTATATAATTTTTCTACTGATTTTTAGAATTTTTCCGAGTCACAACTCCGCGGCGGTCCCGGTAAGCGGGTTTCGGGCGTAATCGCGAGACAAGGCCCCTTGCGGGGTTAGGGGCAGCGCCCCTACTCGTGAAATAACCTTCACGAGTGTCTTCTTGCGATTATACAGTGCCTTAACCCGCTGTCCCAAAAACCATTTGGGCGAAACTTGCCGTTTCGGAGAAGTTTTTCTCGGTGGCCAAGTCTACAAGTGTTTCGCACTCGTCGCTTTGCCTCTACGAGAAAAATTACTCAAAAATCCTAAAATTTAGAAAAATTACAGAAGCAAATATTTATCTAAATTTTGTATCTAATACAAAAAAAATAAAAACAAAACGAGCACAAGCTTCGCTCGTGGCTCTGATACCACTGTAGGGTTTTTCGGGCCACGAAAACCGCTTTTTCGCGTCGCGGAAACCCCGAAAGCCCCAATAGCAAGGATCCGAGCGAAGAAAGCCATTTCAAAAATTACGAGTGCTCGTTTACATGCTTCAAAACCCGATCTACTCCTAGATCTAAAGAGGGATAAACATTTTACCTTTGATGCGTGCCCCGTTTAATCCCGTTCGCTCCCTTTTGGATGTCGAATCTCTAGGACGTCAAGTGCCGTCCCTCTAAAAGTATCCACGCGAACAAAAGTAGATGGATGAAATCCTTTAGGTGTGCTAGCACCTTGTAGGATTCGGCCAAGAGGAGAAGAAGAAAAAGAACTCCAACAATTGGAGAGGAAGAAGAGAAGACACCCTTGGAGGAAAAATGAAAACAAAACCAACTTTTGTTCACCCATGGTGGCCGGCCACTTAATGGCCATTAATGACCATTAAGTGGCCGGCCATAATGGCCACTAATGGCCATTAGGTGGCCTTCCTTAACCCCCTTTCAATTTGAATTCAAATTCAAATGGGGGAAAACCAAGCCAAGTCATCACTTGGTCAAGTCAAGGTGAGGTGGCCTTTTGGTCAAGTCAAACTTACCTTTTATGGAATTTCCATATTTAGTCAAGTCAAACTTGACTCCATTTCTTCTCCCATGTCAAGTCTAACTTGAAGTGGAACCAAGTCAAGTCAAACTTGATTTGGATTTGGGTCAAGTCAAACTTGCCTTTTATGGACTTTCCATATTTAGTCAAGTCAAACTTGACTCCATTTCTTCTCCCATGTCAAGTCTAACTTGAAGTGGAACCAAGTCAAGTCAAACTTGATTTGGATTTGGGTCAAGTCAAACTTGCCTTTTATGGACTTTCCATATTTAGCCAAGTCAAACTTGACTTCAATTTTTCTCCATCTATTTGTTCTTTGCGTGTGACCCTATAGGTTCTTGTAACGTTGGCAATGCTTCTAACCTCTTAGAAACATAAGCAATGAGCGGTATCTAGCAACACATCATTGCTACCCAAGTTACAAGAATGTTGAGATCCAACATCACCAATGTGACTAATAATTGTGGCCATCACAATATGTGACAATGTCCTTCTATTCTTGATATCTAGATTGATCTTTCATGAGGCATAGACCGTGTCATCCTCCAATCAATCTATGTGTCTTGAACTCCAAGTAGACTCACTATAATCAAATAAGCTCAATATCTCATATTGCCTTATTTGGGCATGGCCATGCACTTAGTGATCTCACTCTATCAAGACTATGATATCTCTCCCGTCATATAGGAGGGATAGATCCCATCTACATCACTCACATCCCTCCGCATAATTTGTTACATACCCAGTAATCGCCTTTATAGTCCACCCAGTTACGGGTGACGTTTGACGAAACCAAAGTACATAACTCCTTATGTAGGGAACTATGGTGACTTCAGGTCTAAGGACTAATAGTCATACTAATAGTCACATGAGAAAGTATATGACACTCATATAACGATCCATGATACTTTCTCATGGCGGGTCATTCAGTATACATTCTCCAATGCATACCCATGTGTCAACTTGATATCTCATATCCATGACTTGTGAGATCAAGTCATCGTGTTGACCTACATGCTAGTTTCTATGCATTAACATTGTCCCTGAATGTTAATACTTGACTAGGAATAATTAAGAGTAGTGTTCTCTATATCATCTCACTATCGATTCAAGTAATCGATTGATATAGATAAGAACCTTCTACTCAAGGACGTTATTATACTAAGTTATTTGGCACTGATAACCATAAGAAATGCCTTTATATATAAGAAATATATACAAGAATATGATACAATGAGTCCAAAAAATAATCATCATATGATTGGTTCTAGGGTTCTCACTAACAAGCACTGCTGATATGACTGTATTTGTGAGTCTATCAGTTTGTCTTTCTTGAAATTTCACAGGGATTGTTGTCTTGCCGACAAACATAGTCATTCGTGCCAAGTTTGATAATGCAGCAAGCAATTCAATCTCTGAAATGGTTGCTTGAATTTAACTCCTTCATATACTGTTAGTATAATTTACATAGACATGGTATTTCATTAACCCATTTCTTTTGGTTGCAAGTCCAAAACCTTCTAGTGCAGATGGTATGATATTTTTTCTTCATTCAGCAATAGTTTTGCTCACTTGGCAGATATGCTATGTTCTACTATATTTGATGCTTAAAAGTTAAATATCCTTTTGCAGCAAAGTAGTTCCAGGTAGGGATGGCAATGGGTCGGGTTCGGATCGGATTCTATATACTCCATGCCCATACTCATCGGGTATCGGATATCCATCGGGTATACTCATACCTATTAAAGGATTGGATATCTTGTATACTAATAATTTTTTTTTTCTATCCAACTATATCATTGAACAAAAGTATATTATAATTAACATTAAAGTTAAAAAAATATATCTATAATTTTAAAAATAGATTAAGCATATATATAATCTATTTCTAACATTAATACAAATTATTAGTAGATTTTGGGGAAAAAATCTTTAATATATATATGTATTTTTTTTATTTAATCGGGTATTCGGGTCGGATATCGGGTATTGATAGTCCCTTCATATCCTCCTCCATTCGGGTCGGATGTCGAATTCTCCGTCGGATTCGGGTGAATTGTCATCCCTAGTTCCAGGCAATGTCTGAGGGCATCCTCTTGAAGAATATCCTTTTTGTACACTGGCAATAAGTATACTTTCAAGAAGCTCCTTTTTTGGCCTTTTGTAGAACTATTGAAGGCAAAAACACCATGGACATACAGTTTACGCCAATACTCTGTTTATAATTTACGTAACTAAACTGAAAACCAATTGAAACGATTTTCAATTGCAAATTGATATGTGTACCTTTAGGTGGACTAAAGGAGCATCTGATGGAATCGAGACTTGTAAATTTACTAGTACATTTTCACCAGATTTCTGCTATATGTTGTTGGCATCCTGAGCTTTGTCTTTAATGTACTGCACCATCTGGTACATATAACTGATAGGTCTTCTTGTATACCATATATGTTCACTTTGCCCCTTTATTTAATGACTAATCTATGAATTTCTAACTTGATAACAGGAATTTGGTAGGAAGAGTACAAAACTGATAGAAACAACTGTATCTATCTATACCTGTCATTATATTGTTCATGTATTTTACAAAACTAATATAATGTTGTAGCAAGCTTCCTACTAAAATATTTCGATTTTATCAACCTTTTTGTTTGTTTTACCTAAACACTATATAAAATTTTTAGTTAATGTTTTTTTTTGCCGACTAGTTATTTTCATCTGCAGTTCTGTTCCTCTCTTTAACATCAGTACACTAGATGAAATGGGAAGCAAGATTGACGAACTGGAGCAGAGCATCAAAGATCTCAAAGCTGAGGTTGGGGTGGAAGATGTAGCCAAATCAAAGCCAGAGGAAGCCAAACCTTGAGATACTGCATGAGGTAATCAGCCATGTCTCGAAGTGTTTAAAGTGTGTGATTTTGTCATTTAAATATGGCCTATTGTGCCTGTTTTCTTGAATCCTTTTACGGGTGCTTTTTGAAATAATAATTAATCATTTTTGTCAATTAATTTAATTACATTATGGTTTTCTTACGACTATAATTCTAAGTTCCAGAAATTGGAATTTAAAATTAATAAACAAATAAAATAACGGTAAATTACCTTTAAATTCTCAACTCAATGATAAACTTTATCTTCAGTTCCTATGTCAAAAAAAATTCTTTTCTACTCTCTACATGTAAAGTTTCATTTACTTCAACTTCCTAATAAATATTACTTTACCTAATTGTCCTTATTATTTTTAGGTAAAAAAGTCCAAAATGAGATATAGTTCCTCCTAAATGTAGTATCATATAATTAAAATCTAATATATTTTCTATCAAATTAAGTATCATACTTTTTATACGTATAAAAAGTCCAGAAAGAAGTATAATTCTTCCTAAATTCAGTATATTTCAATTAGAATTTAGTATATGTTCTATCAAATTGAGTACAATTGTTTTTCCACCGAACCAATTGATTAGGAGTTCATACCTAATTGCCTTTATTATTTTTAGGTACAAAAAATCTAAAATGATGTATAGTTTCTCTTAAATTCAGTATCATATAATTAAAATTTAGTATATTTTCTATCAAATTAAGTATCACATTTTTTATACGTATAAAAAGTCCAAAAATAAGTATAATTCTTTCTAAATTCAGTATATTTCAATTAAAATTTAGTATATGTTCTATCAAATTGAGCACAATTCTTTTTCCACCGGACCAATTGATTAGAAGTTCATACTAATTGATTAGCTTAAGATGAATTGATTAGGCTATACTCAATTTGATATAAAATATATTGAATTTTAGTTAAATAATGCTGAATTTAGAAAGAATTATACTTGATTTATGACTTTTTGTACCTAAAAAATTGATGGGTAATTCGGTAAATCTGTAGTTGAAATATATGAAACATTACATGTAGGGAGTGGAAATAAATTTTTTCTAGCGCAGGGACTGAGGAGAAAATTAAATTTATATGCAGGAAGATTAGGATAATTTTCTCATAAAATAATAATAATAAAAAAAATCCTCACGGACTTCCTTTCGAAAGTCCATTCCCTCTAGCCTCCGGTCCATTTCCTTTCTCGAAGTCGATTGGGTATCTATCTATAATCTGTCATATATATTATATTTATTTATCTATCAAGACCACTTAAATTGATTATCTTAACTTATCGGCCTGGCTGAGTAGGGTGATCACTAAATTCATCTGGAGCTGTCCAATTAAGTTTGATGGGAGAGGAAATTTGTCGAATAGTTGATTCACTAAGTTATTGAGTCGGCAAGTGTTCCGAGTGCAAATCAATGAAGTTGACGTTGAAAACTTGAGAAAGACGTTGAACAAATCCGGAGTGTTCGAGTCCAAGTTACGTGAGATGTCTAAGGAATAAAGACATTAGATGCTTACTTTTCAAAACAAAATGGTGAGATTATGAACATAACATAATATAATTTGTTGTTGGAAATTGAACGTTTATTTGATGTTATTATAGATATCTATCGAATATTGAGGACAGATCGAAAAGAAAAACAAATTGTTCCGGAATGAGTCGTCGGCGATGGCCGGCGGCGGAGTATGAACCCCTGCGGAGGTGGCGGTGTGCCGAGGAACGAGAGGATCCTGTGAGAATAACACAAGCGTTAGGGAACACGCCGGCCAGGGTCCGGCGGAGTCCACTCCGACGCTCAAGTTAGTAAGACAGCCTAATGAGTGTGCTGAATAGAGAAAAAATATAGAGATGAGAGATCGTTCTCCCCTTACCAGAGGGATAGAATCACCTTTTATATCCAAGCAGGCTGACTGATCGTGCCTCTTTTATGGTGAGCACGTCTTCGAGATTCAGGACGCATCCGTCGCTTTCGGTGACAGAGGGATATTCTTTTGAAATAGTTCGGGTCCTTATCCATTTTCCTTTAGTCGTGGCGCCCGGGGCTCCATAGGTCGGGAATTGCGGGAACTCCGACCCCCGAGGCGAACTCAGGGTTCTTCAGGTTTGCTATTTCCTGGAATGTTCTCGGGGTCCTCCCCCTCGGGGAGGGGCCCCAACCCTTCCGAGAGGAGGTCCCACCGGGTCTGACTCCTTCATCCCTTACACCTAGCACGGGTTTTTCAACCCTATCACAAGTCCCTCCCTTCAAGTCTGATAGAAGGAAGAGTGACTGACTGATCGGACTAGTACCGAGATGCAGGATTTGCCCTTGCTTAGGTATGTGATGCTGCACTCGTTCCTTTCATAAGCAGGGAGGCTTCTTTGGGGCTATATTCGCCTCGTCCAGAGCTACGAGGAGCCCCCCTGTTCGCTGTTTTCTTCCTTTCCCAGGGAAGCTTCTTCGTTTCCCGAAGGCTCGTAATGATGCCACTCTTTCCTGAATTAAAAAACGCCTGGCCTCATGTTCCGAGGGTAGTGGAGTGTCTTGTGCGAATGCCTTATTGACTCGTATTATAATGGCTACCCTCTGCCCCCCAGTCCCTTTAGACGTGAGTGGGTCCCGCTGAGCCTTCACGATCAGTGATCTAGACAAAGCGGTTCCTGGCGCTCCACGCGTCTCGTTCTTATCGCGCTGAGACGCATGCCTACCGAAGTATAAGGGGGAAAAACAGGTGCTGACGTCCATGTCTGGTTTGGTGACTGGGAGCACTTCGTCTTCTTCTCTGCAGGGCTTCTGTTACTCGTGAGTAATCTATCCTCCTCTCTTTTGCCATCCGGGGCCATGGAAGGTTATTGGGCGGAATCGTACGACTCCGCTTCTTCGAGAGTGAGGCCCGAGGTTCTGCGAGCGGCCGTCGAGACGTACGGGGTTCCAGCCTAGATGACGATGGTCATCCCTAAGGTAGACCAGAAACCTATGGAACCCCCCGCCGACATGCTGACTTTCTTCTTAGGACAGATGGAGCTAGGGCTTCAATTCCCTATCCCCCCTTTCTTTGCGAACATAGCCTCTTACTTTAGCATTCCGTTGCACCAGATGACTCCCAATGCATTTGCCCAGATGGGGGGCATATATCATTTTCAAGCTTTTTGGTCTCCCCATGACTCCACCCCTTTTCCACTCCTTCATTCCGATAGGGTCCCGAGGAGTCTTTAGTTTCGCAGCCCATCCAGGCCATAGATTTTTAACGGGTTTCCATCTTCGCACAAAGGATGGAAAGAGAAGTTCTTCTTCATCCATTTATCGTCACCGCCCCTCAGCCCATTGTGTTGGATAGCGGACTTGCCCACTCCTCCTCCCCTGGAGAGTTTCTTTCGCAGCCCGGAGTATCATCGTGCTAGAGAGGTGTTGGGGCAATCGGCCATGAGATGATCTGGAGGATCATAATGTTTTGATGAGTGGGCAATATGGTTAAGTTAGGATTTGTGTTGTTCTCACATGTGTACATGAGTGTGCAGGTATACAAGTACGCATGGACTTGGTTGACGTCTTCAGGTGAAGGATGACATGGAAGTAAGCTGGAGGCATACGTGCGCATCTGAGGGACCATTGATAGCAGAGATGATGAGCCGAGGGACGCAGACTTCGAGCCGTACGTGAAGGGTGGCATGGAGGCAAGCTGGAGGCTTGCGTGCGCATTCGAGGGACGAGGGCCAAAGATGGAGAGGGCGTGAAGGCAACAGTCAAGACTGCCGTTGAAGAGTCAACTAGGTTGAGAGTGGCTGAGTATGAGGGCATGTACTCAGGGGTTAAGCCGGGAGGGTTTGAGTGCGGAGAGATTTGTACTCGGAGAGAAACCCTAGGCTTAGGTCTCGGTCCAGTCGACTGCCCTTGGGGCAGTCGAATGGTGGCAACTGGAACAGCTGGGCAGAATTTGAACGTTATGCTGTAACGGTCGAATCTGAGTGAGACCAGTTGACTGTCATTTGTGCAGTCGACTGGTAGCGGCTGTTTCAGATTCGAGCCCTATTTAAAGGGGCTCGTTTCCTACCTTGTTTCTTGACGAAACTTGCTTAGATAGGGCAAGTTAGTAGTCTTGTATTCTCAGATTGTGTCCAAGGTGTTGTGGCCGGAGGTTATCCGGGGAGTGATCCACCGACGGATTGTTGGATTAGTCACCCGGCCGAGGTGGATACCAACTAAATCTGGTATTGTTAGCTTTGTTATTTTCTTTACATATTATTTCCGTTGCGCTAACAGTTTTGTAGAGATCAAAACGATCCGAGAAAGTGCATTCACCCCCCTCTGCACGCCTACATCGATCTCTCAGTTGGTATCAGAGCGCAGGACCGCTCTTGATCGGACTAACCGCCGAGGGAGCACTTGCTAGAGGAGAAGGGGTCATGAAAGACAAGTTGGGCGACGATATCAACTTACCACCATCATATGAGCATGAGAAGTTTGACTATTGGCAAGATAGAATGAAGAACTGGCTCGGGATGGATTGGGAGTGTAGAATGACCGTTGAAGACCCATTCGAAATTCCCAAGGACAAGCACGGCAAAAAGCTTCGCCCTAGATATTGGACAAGTGAACAACAAGAACAAGCTAGGGCCAATGAGAAGGTAATAAATATTTTGATCAATATATTGCCTAATCATGTCTTGAGTGATGTAGGGAAATATTCAAATGCGTGCGAATTGTGGAATAAGTTGGAAGAACTCCATAAGAACCTCTCGCAAGCTCGAGTAGTCGAAGCATCTAAAGAAGTAAATTCAATGGTCCAAAAGGACCAAAATGAGAAATTGCCTGTGTCATCAAGTGAGGAACCATCTACCTCATCAAGAGAAGAAGAGAAAAAATTAGCATCAAGGGCTGAGGGGGAGAAGAGACTCTCATCCTCACAAGAGCAAGAGACGACTTCCACCTTCACCAAAGCTAAGTCAAAAGAGCATATTGTATGCTTTGATTGCAACAAAAAGGGGCACTACAAGGATAAGTGCCCACTAGGTAAAAGGGAGGTAATTTCTAAGCCCAAGTCCATTCAAATTAAATCTAATGTGGGTTGTAGGAATGAGGAAATACAAAATAAAAGAAAGAGAATTCGGTGTTTCACATGCGGGGAACTTGGGCACTATCATACAAAATGCCCAAGAAGTGGAGAGCTCAAGAAGATGGAGCACCTTAGGAAATGGGAAAAAGAAGAAAGAAAGAGGAGCATTCATCAAGGGGGAGCACCAAAGGTAAGGAAGGTATCCTCTAACTCTACTCATGCTTCAAAATCTTGTATGAATACCCAAAATGTGTGCATGAATGATAGAATTGATAACAATTGCTTGTCTATGCGTGTTTTTGGTTTTAAATATCATGATAGGAATGGAAATAATTCTGTATGCCAAAACACTAACAATTCTATGTTTCATGATAAGTCTAGGAAATTTAGGAACAAGGACCAAGGAGCAAATTCCAAGGAAGGAAGAAACATGCCCAGAAAAATAGGCAAATCTAGAAATAATCAAATTGGATCTAGTGATCCTAAGGTTAGGAAGTTAAAAAAGGAAAATCAAGTTTTGAGAGCAAAACTTGATCAATTGGAAAGAAACCTAGGAAGATTTATTCAAGAGGCCAAGGATGTGAACATGATTTCAAAAGACCAAAAACATAGGAATGGTAGGCCGGGTTTAGGATACCATTCTAGAAGGGCTAATGGTAATAAAGTATCATATTCAAGGATGCCCTATAACTATGGTAGAGAGAAAGTGAAAAATGGCAAGGAAACACCATTTAAAAGAAAAGAAAAGAACTTGACCAAGGAAAAGGTCTATAAGGTTAAGAGAATAATAGTGGAAGGTCAAGAGGCACCGGAAGAGCATCGGTGTGGTCTAGCTCTTGCCGAAGGCTTACCAAGGGAGGTAATTAGGGCTAGGAGCTCAAGGGAGAGCTCTGGAAGCCAAAATGGGTTCCATGGTCAATGGATCTCACGTGGTCTCCTTCTAGGGAATTGAAAAGGACTATAGGGTGTGCCAAGAGATTTAAAAGGCTAATGGTAGTCTTAATCTTAGAGAGTTGGCACACTTAAGGGAAGAGTATAATGAAAAAGATGAAATTAGGATTTTAATTGAGGCAAATCGATTTTAATGCCTAAATACCATATAACTTGATGCTATGAATGTACTATTGATGATTATGGGAAGTAACATCAAGGTGAGGTTCAAACTAGAACTTTTGGGAAGAGTTCTATGATATCTTTTTAGAAAAACTCGGAGTTTGTACCAAACTTGGGATTTGGGATGACTTTAACTGAAATTATATTTTTTCCACGTAAATATAGGATCCACAAATCTCCTTACAAGATTACAGAATTTTTGGGAATTTGTGGAATTAGTTAGGCATTTCTGAAGTTTGGACTGAAAATCTGAAAATTCAGAACAGCAGACACCAGTCGACTGGCTGGAAGCCAGTTGAGTGGCAAAGTTCACAGAATGTAATTACGGTGTTGCCCAGTCAACTGCACCAAGGGCAGTCGACTGGGTCGCGGGTTCTATAAAAAGAAAGGGCGCGCTGAGAAAGGAAAACCTAGGGTTTTGGCTACTCAATCCCGACGATTTTCACCTTCTCTCAACTCCTCTTGCGTCCTAAGCTCCTCCTAAGCCCTAAAATCAGTCCCTAAGGTTTCCTTTCACTCCGATCTACCTCTAGGGGTTGTTGAAAACCTTCTTTCTCAAGTCATTCTCTCAAAACCGAAAATCATGAAGAAAGCAGTCAAGAGGTATGATGATTTACGGTTCATTTCTCCATTTAGACTTTGCATTGACACTAATATGATTTTTGTGTGTGTGTTCTTTGATGTTTTCTCTTTTGGGGGGGGTGTCTTGGTATGCATGCATATGTTTGGTAAATTAGGGT
Organism: Boesenbergia rotunda; assembly: GCA_024364735.1. Lineage (NCBI taxonomy): Eukaryota > Viridiplantae > Streptophyta > Magnoliopsida > Zingiberales > Zingiberaceae > Boesenbergia > Boesenbergia rotunda. Next base: position 17,361 of record JAGFNQ010000654.1, read on the forward strand.
CGTTTCTAAGAGGTCTAGAGGTGAGGGCTCATCCCGACCAGGCCCCCAAGGTCCGGAAGAGTCTAAGTTTAGAAGTTTAGAGTGCAAAAAGAGATTCGAAGAAAATGAATTTGTCCAACTACCATGTCGATATCTAAATAAAGCATATTTTGAGGATAAGGCACCTCATATTATTGAAATGATTACTCATTTCGGCATGGAACAACTCGTGTACTGTCAACATGACGTTAATCTTGACTTGTGCAAGGAGTTCTATGCGAATCTGACTTGTCTTGACTTAGATAATAGATTTTATGAGTCAAGGGTAGCGGGTGTCACCTTTCCTTTCACACCCATGGTCTTAGCCAGCTTCTTAGAGTGTTGGGCCTCAAACAATCCAAACATCTACTTTCCAAACGTTGTGGAACCGCTTGAATTCCCAGGGGCAACTATTGATCAGATTCATGTAGGAATCTGAGCGCACTTTTGATGCAAAGCCCATGAGTCCAGCTAGCCACGTGTTGTATAAAATTGTTGTAGAGTGTATCCTACCCATTGTCACTAAGGGGAGAGCGAGGATTCGGTTGCCTCACTTAGTGATGATGTATGCTCTTGAGAGGCGATTAGATATAGATGTATCCTTGCATGTATTTGCCTCGATCTGTCACTTTTCCCAGAGTGTGAATGGAAAAATTTACATGCCCTTTTGCCACATGTTGACTGAGTTTTTCCAGCTACGACTTGGGATTCGTGTTACCGGTGGTCAGGTGAAACACCTGTCTAAGGAATATGATCAAATTGGCACCCGCCAATTATCCTTGGCAGGGATTGAGAGCAGACAGGGAGCATTTGTGTGGAGGGAGCGACCAGAGGCTGTTGCTGCAGATGAGGAGCCTATCGAGCTGGTTACTCATGCAGAGTTCACTCAGTATCGAGAGGATGTTCATGGGCTCGTGAGGATGTTCATATCATCCAGGGGGATGTTCGGAGCCTCCAGCAGGGTCAGGCGGCGACTCAGAGGAATGTCGAGGGCCTCACAGAGTGTTGCCAGGGCATCATGACCAGGCAGGACACCATGTATGAGATGTTGCAGCGATGGGATTTAGCATACCAGGGTCCTCCTGCTCCTCCTCCTCCTCCTCCAGATGGTGATGACCACATGTATTTTTGATCAGAGGATGCAGTTGTTGGGTGTTAGTGTTGAGAGTGTTTTGTCTTGATATTTTATATATCTCTCAAACGCTTTATTTTCTGATGTACTGATTTGGATGACTTCCGGCCTGTTGGCCCTAGTGTTATTGGGATGTTTATTTGTTAACTTATGACTTTATGTATTATGCACTGATCTTATGCTATATTATCAAGTTTATGGTTTATTTTGATAATGTGTTGGATTTTAAGTGCTTGTATATTGCTAAAACATTTTGGTCTCTGTTATGATCGTCATATATGAGTGTTCATGATATGTTTGAATTTTATATTGATTGCTATCTATTATGGTTTGATTGAAAATCTAGAGGATATCATGTTAAAAGGGATGATCATGTAGATTCAAGTTGAAAATAGGGAAGAGATGTGACAAAATGAAAACATTTATATGAAAAAGGGGGAGTTAGGAATCATTTTAAATGTCGAATAGAGTGGATAAAAAGTGCCAACTATAGGATACAATGATTAGAGGTCAATCTTGATACAAAACTTGCATTATTTGGAATATTTTGGATTCGTACCAAAAGTCAAGCACGGTTGATGTTTTTCATGAACCAAATTTTTCTAGGGTAGGGAATACCTTAACAATCGAACTTGCAAAGTTTCACATTTTTCCAGATTTTCTGGAATTTTTTATTCATTTCTGAATTTCGGCTGAAATTCTGAAATACTGCGTATCAGTCGACTGCCCTGGGGGCAGTCGACTGGTAGTATGGGCAGAATGGGCTTCTGTGATTTCTGAGGGGGTTTTCAGAAATCTGGTTAAGTTCTATTTGGCACCTAGGGTGGGGTTGCTTGGGGCAATCTTTTGATGGTGTCAAAGGGGGAGAACTTGAGTGTTAAGTTAGGTTTTGGTTAAAACTTAACTTAGGTTTGGTTGTGACTTTAGAGTTAAGTTGGGAGAACTTAATTCTAACTTGGGATTAGCAATAAGGGTTGAAATTTGGGAGAAAGCATAGGTTAAGGGGGAGGTAGCCTCTTGTGTGATATGCTTGAATTTCAACTGCTTTTGCTATTATTATTGCTATATGTTTACCTAACTTAACATATTGCCACACATCAAAAAGGGGGAGATTGTTGGGGCAATCGGCCCTGAGATGATCTGGAGGATCATAATGTTTTGATGAGTGGGCAATATGATTAAGTTAGGATTTGTGTTGTTCTCACATGTGTACATGAGTGTGCAAGTGTACAAGTACGCATGGACTTGGTTGACGTCTTCAGGTGAAGGATGGCATGGAGGTAAGTTGGAGGCTTACGTGCGCATCCGAGAGACCATTGGATAGTAGGGATGATGAGCCGAGAGACGCGGACTTCGAGGCGTACGTGAAGGGTGGCATGGAAGCAAGCTGGAGGCTTGCGTGCGCATCCGAGGGACGAGGGCCGAAGATGAAGAGGGTGTGAAGGCAACAGTCAAGGCTGCTGGTGAAGAGTCAACTGGGTTGTGAGGGTCTGAGTATGTGGGCTTGTACTCAGGGGTTAAGCCGGGAGGGTTTGAGTGCGAGAGAGACTTGTACTCAGAGTGAAAACCTAGGCTTAGGAGTATACCAGTCGACTGGCATTTGGGCAGTCGACTGGTGTAGGCTGGAACAGGTTGGTAAGATTTGAACGTTGTACTGTAACGGTCAAATCTGAGTGGTACCAGTTGACTGCCCCAGGGGCAGTCGACTGGTAAGCGGCTGTTTCAGATTCGAGCCCTATTTGAAGGGGCTCGTTTCCTCCTTTCTTTCTTGACGAAACCTGCTTGGATAAAGCCAGTTAGTAGTCTATTGTGTTCACAAAGCGTCCGAGATGTTGTGGTGAGGTTTCTCCACCCACAAGGAGCGACACGTGATAGTCGGAGGTTATCCGGGGAGTGATCCGCCGACGGATTCTTGGATTAGTCACCCGACCGGGGTGGATGCCAAGTAAACCTGGTTTGTTAGCATTGTTATTTCATATTTAATGTATGTGTTATTGTTTCCGCTGCGCTAACAACTCTGTAGAGATCGGAACAAGATTCGTGAAAAAGTACATTCACCCCCCCCTCTGCACGTCTAAATCGATCCTTCAGACTGCCCTGGGGGCAGTCGACTGGTAGCGAGAAATCAGCCCCGAGTCCTATTTAAAGTGGACTTCGTGGTGGCTGAGTTTCTTGATGAATCTTGCTTGGCTAAGGCAAGGTAGTAGTCTTTGTTGGTGCCCCGGTTGGTTTTGATGCGATCAACCAAGTTAGGTTAGGTCCTGTTGGTTTTAATCCCTCTGCTAAGTGTGCAGGAACTTAGGTACGGAGGAAGTCAAGCGTAAGACGCAGTGGTATCAGAGCGAGGCAGCCGCAGAAGGACTAACCGCCAACTGTAGCAAATTTTAAGATGGTTGGACCAGCGATATACCCGCCTAAGTTTGAGGGGGAGTTCGCGGCATGGAAATGGAAGATGCAGGTATTTTTTACTACGGATTATGAATTATTAATTATTATGAAAAATGGCTATGTAGCTCCCAAAGACAATGAAGGAAAGATCAAGGATCCTGATTCTTGGAACAAGAAGGAACAAGTTGATGCTGTAGCAAACAGAAAGGCAGAAGTTCATCTGCTGACCGTCCTCCCAGAGCAAGATGTGAACCGGATCGGTAAGTACGAATCGGCGAAGGAACTTTGGGAAAAGTTCTTGGAACTGCACGAAGGAACCTCGGAAGCAAAACTTGTGCGACAAGATGTTCTTCGAAGCCGACTGACCAATCTACGGATGGAAGACGGAGAATTTACATGCAAAGGTAAAAGAACTAATCACAAGCCTTGAAAATCTCAGAGAAAAGGTAACTAACCGCGATGCTCAAAGGTACGCTCTAAATGCGTTTCCGAGAACCCCGGAATGGACCTCGGTAATCGATGCGTATTATATTTCAAAAAATCTAGAAATAAGTACTTTAGAACAATTATTTTCTACTTTGGAACTTCACGAATCTCGCTTTGTAGAAAAGAACAGGAAAGCTGACAACATTGCGCTAAACACAAGGAAGATCCAACTTGATGAAGAATCTTCAGCGGATGATGAAGGAACAACACTAGCGGTAAGAAAATTATGTAAATTCATTAATACTAACCGCTCAAAAAGGGTGCAGAGAAAGAAAAAATGAACGGTCCGATGCTACAACTGCAATGAGGAGGGACACCTAAAAGATCAGTGCCCTAAACTCAAGAACCAGCCAAAGAAGAAAAAGGCACTAAAAGCCACTTGGGACGAGACCTCGTCAGATGAATCGGAAGCCGGAGAGTTCGTTGGACTTGCACTGATGGCAAGCCACCAAGACGAAGATGAAGAAAGCACCTCGGGAGAAAGCAGCAATGAAGAGAAAGATCCTAACTTCGAAACCGACCCGGTAAGTGAGGTATGTCTACTTCCACCTGCTCGAATCTACTCGGTAATAAAATCCATGCTTAAGTCGATGAATAAATTGGAGATAGAAAACTCTGAGTTAAAAGAAAGATTTGGCACTGTATGCTCATCTGTTCTATCCGATCAATTAAAAAACGGAAAATGAAAATTTGAAGAATCTAGTGGAGAAATTAGAAAATGATATTGCATGTTTAAGAATTAAAAAGAATTTTTATCCTGAAAATTTGAATTGGTATGTTAAAAATCATAAGGGACAGATTAGGAAAATTCCTAGAAATTATATTCCTCCAAAGTTTTTGTTTAACCCCGTAGATGAAAATTTATTTTGGGTTCCAAAATTTATTTTAAACTGATAAGTTTTTTGTGCAGAATTCTTTTACAAAAGTTATATTAATATTTTTCAAATATTTTCGGTCAAAATTTGAAATTAAATTTTTTTTAAAAAATAGATAAATAATTTATTTTTATTGATCTAATTTTTCATGACTCAGATATAGTGGACAAACTCATTATAATTTTTTTAAAAAAAAATCCAAGTATTTTTCGATTTAAAATATATATATATATATTCTTCAAAAACTTGTATCTGTTATTTTCAGACTTGATAAACAAATTTAAAACTGAAAATTTTTGTCTATTCACCCCCCTCTAGCCGGACCAACCCGACCCAACAGTCTTGTGTGCTCAGGAAAGTGTTTGGTGATTGTGGAGAGGTTTCTCCACCCACAAGGAGCAACACGTTCTAGCCGGAGGTTATCCGGGGATTGATTCACCGACAGATTGTTGGATTAGTCACCCGACCGGGGTGGATACAAACTAAAATCTGGTAGTGTTAGCATTGTTATTTCTTATTTACTTTACATGTTATTATTTCCGCTGCGCTAACAACTTTGTAGAGGTCAAAATGACGAAAAAGTGCTATTCACCTCCCCCCTCTAGCATACCATAAACGATCCTTAAGTTGGTATCAAAGCAAGGTTTGCTTTTGATCGGACTAACCGCCGAGGGAGCACACGCTAGAAGAGAAGAAACAATGGAAGATAAGTTGAGGGACAACATCTACACCCCACCGCCCTACGACAATGATGATTTCGACTATTGGCGGGCGAGGATGAAGAATTGGCTTAGCATGGAGTGGGAATGCATGGTCATGCTAGAAGTGCCCTTCGAAGTTCCAAAGGACAAGCATGGAAAGAAGCTTCGTCCTAGATATTGGACTCAAAAGCAACAAGACTACTCTAGGGCAAACAAGAAGGTAATAGATGTATTAATTGATGTTTTGCCTAACAATGTTTTGAGTATTGTAGGGAATTATAAAAATGCACACGAATTATGGACCAAGTTGGTGGAATATCACAAGAACCCTACACAAACTCAAGGAGTAGATGAACCCGAGGAAGTGAGCTCAATAGCTCAAGAGGAGGAAGAAGTGTCCACATCCTCAAGTGAAGAAGAAAGTGAGGGGTCATCCACCTCATCTAGAAAAGAGGAGGAGGTCACCATCTCAAAGATTGAGGGGGAGGAGAGACCCTCACCTACACATGATCAAGAGGAAGTCTCCACTTCATCCAAGGGTGAAGAGAAAGTCAACCAAGCCTCAACCTCCACCAAAGCAAGGACTAAAGACCACATTTTATGCTTTGGGTGCAATAAAAAGGGGCACTACAAGGATAAATGCCCACTAGGTAAGAAAAAGGAGGTACACCCTAAACCTATTGTAAATTCCTTTAAAGCTAATATGGGTTGTAGAATTGGTGAAGCTCAAGCTAAAAGGAAGAAGATTCGATGCTTCACATGTGGAGAACTAGGGCATTATCACACTAAATGCCCTAGAAAAGGTGAGCTAAAGTAGATGGAAAATCTAAGAAGATGGGAAAAAGAAGAAAGAAGGAAGAGAAGAAGCTCACAACAAGGAAGGACTACAAGGGTAAGGGAGGTACCCTCTAACTCTAGCTTAAAAAGAAATTCGATTTCAAATTCTTCTTTACATTTCAAGAATCATGTTAATCACCCACCCATGCATGCTAGAACTCATGAGAATTGTTTATTTGTGCATAATCATGGATTTAAGTACAATGATAGGACTAAGGGTAATAAGGTAGATCATAACCCTAAGAAAAGCATGCATCATGATAGACCTAAGACTTGGGTACCTAAGGATCAAGGCATTGACCCCAAGAAGGGGAGACAAATGTCTAAGAAAATGGATAGGTCTAGGAATGTCCAAAGTGGACATATGGAATCCAAGGTTAGAGGGCTAAAAAGGAAAAATCAAGCCTTAAGGGCAAGACTTGATACTTTAGAGAAGACCTTAGAAAGATTCAAGATTGGATCTAAAGGTCTAGACATGATGTTGGGTAGCATCAAACCCAACTATGATAGGTCAGGTTTGGGCTATCAATCCAAGACCTCCAAGGGCAATGGAAAGAAGTATGCTGGGAAAGCATACAATCTTAGTAAGGAGGGAAAGTCTAAGGATGGCAAGGGGATGCCATCCAAGGGTAAAAAGAGTGACCTAACCAAGGACAAGGTGTCCAAGGTTAAAAAGGGCAATTTTGTAGGCCAAGAGTCACTGGTGGCACACCGATGTAGCCTAGTGTGGATGGAGTCACCTAGGGAGGTGGCTAAGGCTAAGAGCTCAAGGGGGAGCTCTAGGAGCCTTTGGGGTCCATGGTAAATGGATCTCAAAAGTTTCTTCCTTAGAAAATTAGATGAAATGTGCCAAAAAGGGTTGAAAGACTTAGGTAAGTCTTAATCCTAGATTTTGGCACATTAAAAGGAGAATTTAGGGGGAAAAAGACGAAAAAGGAGAGTTAATTGATAAAATTGAGGTTTAATGGTGGAACACCATATAATTCAATTATATAAATGAGTTGTGATCAAGGAGAAGAGGATGCATGGAAGAGAAGTGATAATTAGCACTTTTAGGATGAGCTCATTTGATACTTTTTGGAGGAAGTAGGATTTCGTGCCAATCTTGGGATTTGGAGTACATTTATTTGGAAACATATTTTTCCCAAGTAGATATTGGCTTCACAAATCTCCCCACAAAATTTTAGAATTTTTGGAGATTTGTAGAATTTTTAGGACATTTCTGAAAGTCAAACTGAAAACCTGAAAATCAGGTGGCAGTCGACTGCCCTCAGCCCAGAAACTCTCTGGAATGTTTGGCAGTCGACTGCCCATTTGGGCAGTCGACTGGTATATGAGAGTAGGCATAAAAGGGTGAGTTTCGACAATGAGAAGTTACAAGATTGTTATGGGATATGATGTAGGGTTAAAACTCTTGGTTATGACTTCATAGTCCTTGAATAAAGTGTTATCCCATGATTTGATAAGAGTTTATTGGATTTTATGGAAATCAAGAAGGATTGATAAGGTTCCCTAGGTATCTAAGATTTAGAGGTTAAATAGGGAACATTGAGGACAATTCCATGTGTCGAATTATGATGGGTAGATTTGACAAACACATGGAATTAGAAACGAATCTGAACGTTGATACTTAATGCAAAATCCTTAAGAAACTTAGATGTGTACCAAAAGTCAAGCATACTTGTTATTTCCATGATATCATATTTTTCTAGGATAGGGTATATCCTAGCAAGTGTGCTTGCAAACTTTAGAGTTTTTAGACTTTTGTTGAGTTCTTTTTGGCACTTAAGGAAAGATTGCCTCGGGCAATGCTATAAGAGTGTCAATGGGGGAAGAACTCGGGTGTTGGATTGTGTATGACTCAACGTGGTGTCTAGGAGGTTAAGTTGGCTAGAACTTGACCTGGGAAAAATGAATATTGGGAGAAGGCATGGGTAAAGGGGGAGGCTGCCTCCTAGTTGCCTCGATTTTCATTTTGAAAATTTTGGGTTTTATGTCAAACTTGGGAATGGTGATAGATACATGGGTAAATGTATTTTTCCCAAGTAGGTATGGGTACCACAAAGTTCTCCACGAAATTTGAGAATTTTTGGAGAGTTGTAGAATTTCTAGCGCATTTCTGAAAATGGTCAGAAAAGTCTGAAATCAGAGTATCAGTCGACTGCCCATTTGGGCAGTCGACTGCCAGAGGCTGATTTGGGTATCAGCAGCTGGTTTGGGGTCCAAATGACAAGGAACAAGTGTGTGGGGGTCTAGTACACTGTGTTTAGGGTCATTGGGAATTTAAAGAACCAATAATTAGGTAATAATTGGGTTCTTTTTTATGTATGGCAAAGGGGGAGAAATATTATGTGTAAGTGGGAAACCAATACCTTTGCTAGAAAGAAACTCTAGGTTTAGGGGGAGCTAAGTTTGAGGGGGAGCATGGCTGCGCCCTTCTTGGCGTAAGGGGAACCTTGGAGAGGTTCTTAAAAAGCCTTTGTAAGTCCAGTGTAAGGGGGAGCTTGGGAGAAGCTTTAAAAAGCCCGGTTTGGTAAAAGTCCTAGCTTGGAGGGCTAGGTGTTGGAAAATCCTAACTTGGAGGGTTAGGTGTAGGATACCTTGGGATAGGGTCCATGCATTTGCATATGCATTATTTTTTCCATTGACTACTGTTTTGCTTTCCCTAACTTAAACGGATTGCCAAACATCAAAAAGGGGGAGATTATTGGAGCAATCGGCCCTAAGATGGTCTGGAGTGACCATAGGTTTTGATGTTTAGGCAAAGAGTTTAAGTTAGGTTTACCCTTGTGTACTTATATGTGTATGTTGAGTGTGCAGGTTGTACAGGTTACACATATGGACTTGACGGGACGACCTCGGTACGGTGAAGGATGGCATGGAGGCAAGCTGGAGGCTTGCGTGCGCATCCGAGGGACCTTGGTGAGAAGGGACGATGAGCTGATGGGCGCGGACTTCGAGACATGCGTGAAGGATGGCATGGAGGCAAGCTGGAGGCTTGCGTGCATCCGAGGGACGGGAGCCGAAGATGAAGAGGGCGCGAAGGCAACAATCAAGGCTGCGGATGAGGAGTCAGTCGAGTCGTGAGGGTACGAGTGCAGTGTGATTATACTCGAGAAATCCTAGGGTTTGAGTCCGGAGTGAAATGTACTCAGGAAGGGTAACCTTAGGTGGGTGAGTAGACCAGTCGACTGGCCTGGTGGCAGTCGACTGATGGAACTCACAGAAAGGTCTCAGCCTTGGGACCAGTTGACTGCCCTGGGGGCAGTCGACTAGTAGCGGCTGGTGAGTTGGCTAAAATTCGAACGTTGGGGGTTGCAACGGTCGGATTTAGCTGGCACCAGTCGACTGCCCTGGGGCAGTCGACTGGTAGCGAGAAATCAACCCCGAGTCCTATTTAAAGAGGACTTCGTGGTGGCTGAGTTTCTTGACGAATCTTGCTTGGCTAAGGCAAGGTAGTAGTCTTGTGTGCTCAGGAAAGTGTTTGGTGATTGTGGAGAGGTTTCTCCACCCACAAGGAGCAACACGTTCTAGCCGGAGGTTATCCGGGGATTGATCCACCGACGGATTGTTGGATTAGTCACTCGACCGGGGTGGATACCAACTAAAATCTGGTAGTGTTAGCATTGTTATTTCTTATTTACTTTACATGTTATTATTTCCGCTGCGCTAACAACTTTGTAGAGGTCAAAACGACGAAAAAGTGTTATTCACCCCCCCTCTAGCACACCATAAACGATCCTTCAAAGTCCTCCCCACTGAAGAGAGGTGGTCTTGCGGTGCTGAAGCCTTCTTGCATGGTCATTAATGATTTTACCTGAAAAGAGAGAAAAGAAAGGCAAAATATGTCCCAAGACTTGGTCTTGGATCAGTAGTGCAGGATAAAAAAAATAATTATTGAGGGGTGTTGCACCGCTCTCGATTAACGATAAAACTTCGAAAAGAAAAGAAAAAAAAAGAAAAAGTAATTAAAAAAAATCCGAAAAAAATTCTCAAACTGGTGGTTGCACCAAATTTGAGCTTCCCTGCTTTGATACCACTTGTTCGATCGAGAGAATACGATAGAGGGGGGGTGAATATCGTAAATCGTTCGGATTGAGAAAGAGAATATGCAGCGGAAAAATCAAAATAAAACAAACGCGAACACCAAGATTTTACTTGGTTCGGAGTCGCGGTCGGCTCCTACTCCAAGGCCCTCGGTCGTTGACCGTTTACTGCGGGCAATTCTATATGCGTAAAATAGTTTACAGAAAGATGTTACAAGAGTAGTACAGTAATTTTAAAAACAACTCTTTGTTACCGACATCCGGTGTGGATTGTATTTCGGAGCAGAGGGACGTCGTTGGCGCTTGTATCTCGAGTTGGGAGGTTTTCGGAGCAGAGCGCTGGAGCAGAAGAACGTAATAGCATTGGAGGAAGGGTGTTCTGAAGCCTTGGGGTCGAGGGGCTATTTATAGCCTCCGGGGGCGCCCCCCCACGTGTCAGCCGATCCGAGCAACTCTCGGTCAGCTCTGATCCTTCCAACTCGGGATCGAACTTTGACGGGGGCTCTCGGGACGCTGGGGGCGCCCAGGTTGACTCTATCCGCTGGCTTCTCGTAGGCTTAACTCTTATCCGCTTCGTTGGCTTGAGCTCGGGGCGCCCGGAGCATCCGGGGCACGGGGGCGCCCGGAGCATCCGGGGCACGGGGGCGCCCGAGAGCACGGGGGCGCCCGGGAGCACGGGGGCGCCCGGGAGCACGGGGGCGCCCGGGAGCACGGGGGCGCCCCGCCCACTTAGCTTCCGAAGCGTACTTTTGCTCAGCTTGTTTTGTATTCACCTTGGGGGCACCCGGGACACTATGGGCGCCCTACTCAGCTGCTGCCTCACTCCTTTGAGGCTCTCTGAGCTGCAGACACTCGTTCCTTCAGTCCTGCATTCAGGGTTAGTCCAAAACAACACAGAGCAATAATGTATTAATTTTATACAGCCTTAGCTGTCTTGGTTCTGACTTTGGGTCTCCAAAATGGAGCCCTAGGTCGAACCGACGCCTACTGTTCCCTCGACGGGGAACGCGTCCTCACCTACTCCTCTCAGGAGAATTTACCTGATGCCAACCGGCTCCTCCGGTTGGACTTTTGCCCAGCAGTCCTTCGCCAGGTGCCTAGCAGTCCTTCGCCAGGGCTTCGTTACCAAGCTGTCCTTCGCCTGGTGCCTGACAGTCCTTCGCCAGGTCTTTGGTTCCAGGCAGTCCTTCGCCTGATGCCTAGCAGTCCTTCGCTAGGTCAATCGACTCCTAGCAGCCCTTCGCTAGGTGCCCAGCAGCCCTTCGCTGGCTCTTAGGGTTCCAATGCCTAGCAGTCCTTTGCTAGGTGCCTAGCAGTCCTTCGTTAGGACTTCAATCTGCACACTCAAGTAGCATATTAGATAAACATAATATCTTAACTTGTGAACCCTTTTTCCATTATCAAAACGCAGGTTCGACTTGGGTGCTGTCTGTACCAACATATACCTCACTTACCATATCTCTTTTGAGGTCCCCTTCATCATTGCTATCTTCTGACATGACTCCTCCTTCATCGATGCTATCTTCTGACGTGACTCCTCCTTCATCGATGCTCTCTTCTTCTTGATGTGAAGCCATCAATGCAAGTCTAGCATGTTCCTCGAGATCTGAATCTTCTGATGAGGACTCATCCCATATTGCCTTTAGGTTTTGGACTTTTGACTTCGTTGCCCCTTTTTCTTTGTTCTTCAATTTAGAGCAGTTTTCCTTAACGTGTCCCTCTTCATTGCATTGATAGCATTTTATCTTTCTTCGATGGTGTCTTTTGGCCTGCATCTCATTAAACTTATTAGAATTAAAAAATTTCTTGAATTTCCTTACCATATATGTTGCTTTATCTTCATCAGCTGAAGATACTTCATCATTTTGGGTCTTCATTGAGTGAAGTGAAGGATCGTCTTTGGCGTGCTAGAGGGGGGGTGAATAGTACTTTCTCGATTGATGTCTCTACAATTTTTGTTAGCGCAGCGGAACGATAATATGCAAAGGAAACAAAATGCAATGCTAACAAAAGGAGTTACTTGGTATCCACCCAGATGGGTGACTAATCCAAGGATCCACGCCGCGAGCACAACTTTCACTATGAAACCCTCCTTCAGGTGGAGAAACCTTTACAGTCGAGATCTTCCTCTTAACAGAATGCAGAAATATGAGAGAGGAAGTAAGAAACACTCTTCAGACGAGCAACACTTCGACACTGTACGGAACCGTACTGCTCACGTGCAAAAAGGTGCTCCTTTTATAGGAGAACAGGACAAACTCGCAGTCTATCCAGCCCCACACCAGTCGACTGCCCCAGGGGCAGTCGACTGGCCTACCATTAATTGCTAGCCAACGGCTAGTTTTCGGGGTCTACCAGTCGACTGCCCCAAGGGCAGTCGACTGGTCTGAGGCCGCAAACTCTCTGTGAGTTTTGGCAGTCGACTGGCCCTGGGCCAGTCGACTGCCCTACCTCTCAGCTCAGTTCCAGCCACTCTGGACCTTCTCCTTCACGTGCGCCTTCAGGTCTGCTCCGTTGGCTTGCCTCTTGAAGTCCTCTTCCTCTGGCTATCAGTGTCAATTTTCAGCTTTTCTGTCGAATTTCAGAAACCTCCAGAAAAATAAGAAAAATTCCAAAAATTGTAAAATTTTGCAGACATGTTTGAAATGATATACTCTATCTAGGAAAAATATTAGTCCATATAAAATTTCAAATATGCATGACTTTTGATAAAAATCCAAAAACTTTGAAAACCACTACATTTTGTATCAAACTTACAATCTAATTTTGCAATCATATGACTTTTAAAAGCATGACAAAGCATATAATGCATAAAATGGTTTTCAAAGGTTTAAAATGTCCAACTATGATCTTTGAGCAAAGTTTCCATTAATTAAACACTTACCTTCCCCATAGTTGGTCTAGTTTTCATATTTTGATACTTCTAATGGTTCAACAATGTGCCACAAGCACAAGTGAGCCAAATGTATCACCCTAATGGATCAAGCACCCTTTTTCAAATCTAATATCGCCAAGTTCATCCTACACTTCCACAAAACACATTCCAAGGCCACTTCTTAAGGATGTAAACTCTGATTCGGGAAGAGGCTTGGTAAAGATGTCGGCTAGGTTCGACTTTGATTCAACATAGTGTAGTTCTATGTCTCCCCTTGCCACATGGTCTCTAATGAAGTGATGTTTCACTTCAATGTATTTTGTCCTAGAATGGTGAACCGGATTTTTGGTCAAGTTGATTGTACTTATATTATCACACAAGACTTTGACCCTGGTGTAATATAACTCATAATCCTCTAAGGTGTGCATGATCCAAAAGAGTTGAGAAACACACCCACCCATTGCCACATATTCCGCCTCCGTTGTTGATAGGGAAACACATGGTTATTTTCTACTACTCCAACTAACTAAAGAAGACCCAAGGAATTAACACCCTCCACTAGTACTCTTTCTATCTAGCTTACAACCTGCATAGTCTGAGTCGGAATATCCAATTAGATCAACACTAGGGGTTCTAGGATACCAAAGTCCGACATTGAGAGTACCTTTCACATACCTTAAGATCCTCTTGACTACAACCAAATGGGACTTTTTGGCACAAGATTGGTACATTGCACACATACCTACCGTAAAAAGTATATCGGGTCTACTAGCGGTTAGGTATAGGAGGCTACCAATCATGCTCCTATATTGCTTAGAGTCTACCATTTTCCCTTCAAGGTCACTGTCCATTTTCACATTGGTTCCTATGGGGGTGGATGCTACTTTAGCATTTTCTAAACCAAATTTCTTTAACATCTCCTTAGCATATTTGATTTGAAAGACATGTGTACCTTCATTAGTTTGCTTAACTTGAAGGCCTAAAAAGAAGGTTAACTCTCCTACAAGACTCATCTCAGATTCATCTTCCATACACTTGATGAATTTTTGTAAGAAGTTATTATTTGTTGACCCAAAAATGATATCGTCTACATAGACTTGGGCAACAAATATGTCCTTATCCTTAGATTTTAGGAACAATGTGTTGGGACTGGGTGCATGTTGACATGGATGCGGGTTCGTAATTTTAAAATTAATTACGTGCAGCGGAATGTTTAGCATAAATAATTTCTCAAATTATTTAACAACAAATCTAAGCATGCAATTTTATCTTGTGTAGACATGATCATATATTTAAAATTTTACAGAAACGTAAACTAATTTACGTATTACCTCGCGTAACTCGAAGGAAGGGACGAGATCCAACCGTAAGCGTCCCTTGGAAGCTCCGCCTCTATTCGCGTCCACGCCGAGTATCTTCGGGATGACTTCGCAAAGCCACGAGTTTCGTGTTCTCGAGAACTACTAGATTCTCCGAGAACGCGACGAGAAAAACAAGAGAGAAGTCGGAAGACTAACCACAAAAGGATGGTCGGCTGGTGCTCCTTCTTGGGGCTGGTTGGCGCACGACAAGAAGGGGAGAAGAGAAGGAGAGAAAGAGAGGGAGAGAGTCTATGCCTTCATCACTTCGATTATTTCCCAAGCCTTGCCTTGGGTCCTTTATATAGTGGCCTCTCAACCATCAAGCCTCTCAAATATGGAATAACTAATTCCATCATGCCAAGTTTGATTTTATATCATGGTTAAAATCATATTTTAATTCATGATAAAAATCAATCAAGTCTCTTCTCTCCTATGGAATAAATTTCCTTATCATGGTAAATCAATCCATGATTGATTTTATAAAATAAACCAATCCATGGTTCATTTTAATTTCCATGAAAAATAAACCAAACCTTGGTTTATTATATAAAAATTTATATCATCCATAATTTTATAAAACAAACCACACTTGGTTTATTTTATAAATTAAACCAAAAACTTGGTTCTCTCCCTTTGTTGTAGCCGGCCAAGCAAAGAGGATGGAGGCCCTCTTTGGCCGGCCCATCCAAGCCAAGCCCCAATGAATTAAACTTATTTAATTCATCTATTAAGTCTTCAAAAGACTTAGCCATTTTACGCTTCCGATGCGTCTCTGAAAAATTCAGATTCGACTTATCGTTTGGCTTAACCAAACTTAATCTATCTTGATTGGAAAATCTAATTTTCAACTCGTTTAAAATCCCTCGGATTACTCGTAGTGCGTGTGACTAAATAGGCTTTCGATTTATGTTGGCCGTCTATAATTAATAAATTATAGAACGATCATGAGTGGCACCTAGTAGTACATCATGATCCCCAATTAATCGAAAGATCAACGGTTGACCTCAGAAACAATTTTTAAACCCTTCAGCAGCTATAATGAATCATGCTCCATTCCCTTCACCATCTTATACCCACTTGGTTCAGGACATGTGTAACGCCCTAAAATTTCCATTTTTAGTTCATAAAGTCCTTGAAAGTAGTTAGAAATGGTTTAGAAATATTCTAGATATTTTTAGAGATTTTTAGAATATTTTTATGGAATTTTCCGAGTCCGTTTAGTATTTTTGGAAAAAGAAAAAGAAAAATAAAAAGAAAAAGAGGAAAAACGTTTAATGGGCAGCCGGGCGTTCGAACCCGCGACCACCCGGAAACCGGAAGCGAGCGAGACCAGCCAGGCTAGGGGTATCAAGCACAACAAGGGACGGAGAGAAGGGTATTTAAAGTATGGTTAGGTTGATCGGCCCATAAGTATAAATAGAAAATTTAAAGAGAGAAGTTGGGATTTCTCTCAAACCCTTTCGGCCAACACCCTTGCGTCGACCCCTCTCCCTCTCCTCTCTTGTGCGCACGCCACACCAAGCCTAGAGGGCCGGCCAAGGCTTTCTTCCAAGAGATATTCCTATATTCGGGATCCCCGCGACGAGAGGAACGCGTAGGCGCGAAGAATTCGTCGAGATCTCAAGTTTCTTCCGAGCTCTAGACATTAATCTTGGTTGTAAGTCCAAGATATCAATGTAAGTACTGCTCACCTGCAGTAAGAGGCGGTTTTTCCGCGAGAATTTCCTTTAAAAGTTTTTAAAAGTGATATTTACTTCTTGTTAAGATTTTTGCATGTGATCTTAGTTCATTATATGCTTATATATTTTATTGAGTGCCCTATATGAGATTAGGGACCAAGAAAAGCTATGAGAAAAGAAAAGAGAAGATAAAGATAAGAAAAGAAAAGGCCAAGGCCTTAAGAAATCCCGAAAAGTCAAGACTTAGGGATTTTAGCACGCAAGGTGCTCCAGAAAATGCCAAGGCATTTACAGATAAGAAAGAAAAGAAAGAAAAGCTATTTTATTTTTCTAAGACCAGTACCCGGCGTCCAAGGGCGTCGTTAAAGAAATCCAGGTGTCCAATTCCAAGGTCTTGGCCCTGGTAGACCAAGGTCTGCTCTATTAGGATTGGTGGCTCGCTACCCCAACCTTTTAGGGAACGCGCATGAGATGGTACTTACGTCTTCAGTGGATCCAAGTGATTATTATTTTTAAGTATATGCTTTAGCAAAGTTTCCTAAAGTTTCAGAAAGTTTTTCAAAAGTTAAAGAATAGCTAAAGTTTCAAGTTGAGCCAAGAAAAGTAAATTGAGATTTATTATTGCTTGAGTATGCATGTTTGAGCTATACATGTTCGTAGTTTTCTTTCAAGCATATTAGTATCTCATATGATGTTCAGTTTGATCTAGAAGCATGTTTACATATTTCGAGTTTTTGTGAGCTAGATAGTACTTACTAAGCTTTTTGCTTACTAGTTGCATTTCCTCTTATTGCAGATAAAGGTAAAGGCAAGTAATTTTAAAGGAAGACGACGAGGCGGTGCTGAGTAGAGTGTGTGTGGTGGCTGATTATGGAGAGATCTTTGAGACGAGACAATTTAGTTATTTGAATTGCAATGTTTAAGTTTATTCAAATTTCAAGTTCTTGCTTATGGAGATTATAGAGTATTTGAGTTTTGGATAGTTTTACATGCTCAATTTCTTAGAGTAAAGATTCCATGTCATTTCATTTAACATACATATCCTTATGATTGCATTGGATGAGTAGAAGTGTAAGTAGTTAGAGATATTGATACTTTGTTAGAGAAAAAGGTGTTTGTGCCAAGATAGTATCAATTTCCCTTTGAATCAAGTTTTTATTGCTTAAAAATGTTTAGAAAAGTTGCAATCACATTTCATAATGCATTAGCAAGGTTGTGGAACATGTATTTGGCGTTATGAGTGCATAGGAGTCAAGATTGGTACAAACTCTATTGTTAAAGTTTATATAAACTTGTTTAGTTTATTTTCTTCCATAAAAGTCCTAAATTCAAGTTTATGGATTCGTTTGATTGGCTAAATTGTTTAGGAAACTGACATAGAGTATAGAAATGGTGTCGTAGTTTGATATGGCTCGAAACTGAATGAATGGTGGACTTAAGAAGCCAGAGCCGAAAACCTGTAATTCTGATTACAGGCGTACCAGTCGACTGCTACGTCACCAGTCGACTGGTACGGGCAGTTTAAGTTGGGTGAGGCTTGATCAATAAGTATCAACTACGAGTTTTGAGAAGGAAAGTGTGATACGGTATCATGCATGACTACTTAAATTAGAATATCATTCTTAGATAGATTAAAAAGAAAAAAAAGATTTCCGCAATTTTTAGTCGTGTATAAAAGTTGAGAAGTAGAGAAAAGTAACGATCCGTCTAAGGTAGGAGAAGGCGGGTCGCTACAACATGGTCTATGTGTGTCAGTCCCCACTAGGCTGACTACGTCACACCTAGCCCAAGTAACGTTTTCTCGTCCTACGGATTCTAATTACTCTCATGTATTTAAGAGATTCATACTCTGAACATGTCATGCTCTGGCCAGAGGCTTCGAGTAACAATCCGACGATAGGCCTCGGGTATACATCTCCTCGCAAGGAGTGGTGAATCTTTTGTAGGCTGTTCAAACATCTTCGGACACTTCGGCTTATACCCAATCATCCTGGGTCCACACCTCCTTGGAGATGCTTGCTTAAGATGTCAAAGTACTCCATGACCAAGATGACTTGAACACCGCAAGTCAAAGGAACATCGCACTTAAGCTGCAGTAAGAACTTCACTGACATATCTATATGTAGACTACCATATGAAGTTTTACAGCCAGTCACTCCAATGAACTAGTTCCCTTAACTAGCATTCATGTTTATCTCCAGACATCTCAATGTCACCAGCCAGTGAGAATCAGCTGAATAGAGAATAACCCATGCTAGTCTCAACAGAATTGATAGTGTTCGTATTTATCAATTCATCGACTAGGGACAATTTCAATACTTCACAATTGCACATGTAGAGATAATCATTAGTTGTGAATTCATCACAAATTCTCTCATGATGTGAATTGTATTGCGGACATTCAGTAAATGAGTTTAAGATCTCAATCAAATACACAAACATGTATACTCAAATAGTGAATATTCATTTATCATAATGCGATTGCCTTAAGACACTTTTCTCATACTAACAAACTCCCACTTGGCCTAATGTCAATCGCTACGGTACCCAATACCACTGGCTCTAACATGACCCTCAAACTTACTTTGAGGAAAGACCTTAGTTAAAGGATCCGCTAAATTCCTTTCAGTGGGAATTTTCTCAATTTGTATATCATTCCTACTTATAATCTCTCTGATCAGATGATAGCGCCGAAGCACATGCTTGGATCGCTGATGAGACCTTGGTTCCTTTGCTTGTGCAATAGCTCCATTGTTGTCGCAGTAAACCGGTATTGCTTCATTAATGGTTGGAACCAAGTTCTAAGACAAACTTCTTGATCCAGACTGCTTCCTTTACTACTTCCGAAGCTGCAATATATTCCGCTTCCGTGGTAGAATCCGCTACGGTGTCTTGCTTAGAACTCTTCCAACTTATTACGCCTCCATTCAAAATAAATACGTATCTGGACTGAGATTTGGAGTCATCCTTATCTGTCTAGAAACTGGCATCTGTATACCCACGTATTACCATATCACCTTCTCCATATATTAGGAACACATCCTTAGTTCTTCTTAAGTACTTGAGGATTATCTTGACAGCCGCCCAATGATCCATTCCTGGATCAGATTGGTATCTGCTTGTGACGCTCAGAGCATACGATACATCGGGCCTAGTACATAACATAGTATACATGATAGATCCTATCGCGGATGCATAAGGAATCTTATTCATGCAAATCCTCTCGTCTTCTGTGCGCGGACACATAGACTTCGAAAGGTTGATCCCATGCCTGATGGGAAGGTAACCTTTCTTGGATTCCGACATGCTAAACCTTTCT
Source organism: Boesenbergia rotunda (assembly GCA_024364735.1). Classification (NCBI taxonomy): domain Eukaryota; kingdom Viridiplantae; phylum Streptophyta; class Magnoliopsida; order Zingiberales; family Zingiberaceae; genus Boesenbergia; species Boesenbergia rotunda. The sequence goes on from JAGFNQ010000654.1 coordinate 37,078, forward strand.
AGCATTCGGTCTATATATGTAGACTGCAAAAGACCAAGCAATCGTTTTGATCTATCTCTATAGATTCTAATCCCAAGGATATAGGTTGCTTCTCCCAGGTCTTTCATGGAGAAAGTTTTGGACAACCAAATTTTAACTGACTGTAAGACTGATATATCGTTTCCTATAAGTAATATGTCATCGACATATAACACTAGGAATACGACTGCACTCCCACTAACCTTCTTGTACACACAAGGTTCGTCAGGATTTTGTGAGAAATCAAACTCTTTGATTGTCTCATCAAAATGGATGTTCCAGCTCCTGGATGTTTGCTTTAGTCCATATATGGATCGTCGAAGCTTGCATACTTTGGTTTTATTAACCGATGTGAAACCTTCAGGTTGTATCATGTATACATCCTCAAGCAGTATTCCATTAAGGAAAGTTGTTTTCACATCCATTTGTCATATCTCATAATCATAATGAGCTGCTATGGCCAGGAGCATCCGAATGGATTTAAGCATAGCTACTGGCGAATAGGTTTCGTCATAATCAATTCCTTATTTCTGACGATATCCTTTTGCCACTAATCTAGCCTTAAAGGTAACAACATTACCTTCCATGTCGGTTTTCTTCTTAAAAACCCACTTGCACCCTATGGGCTTAATCCCTTCAGGTGGGTTAACCAAGTCCCATACTTGATTTTTGTACATGGAATCCATTTCCGACTTCTTGGCTTCAAGTCATTTATCCCTTTCTAAATTATTCAGAACATCTTCATAATTGATAGGTTCGTCATTGTTAATGAGTAACACGTCATTCGATTCACTTATGAGAAATCCGTATCTCTTTAGAATATTGCGTGTCCTATCAAACCTACGAAGAAGTGGTGTTGTTTTAGGTTCAACTGATAGCTCATCATTATGAGTTATTGGTTGTGGGTCTAGACTAGATGTCTCTGTAATGTCTATTGGAGTTTCTTGAACTTCTTCAAGTTCAATGCTACTCCCACTATTTTCTTGTAAAAGAAATTCTTTTTCTAGAAATACAACATGCCTTGAAACAAACACCTTTTGTTCCAAGGGATGATAGAATTGGTAACCTTTCGTTTCCTTAGGGTATCTAATAAATAGACATTTATCAGACTTAGCATCCAATTTGTCTGATACAGTCCGCTTTACATAAGCAGGACAACCCCATATCTTTAGGTGAGATAAATGAGGTTTCTTACTATTCCACGTCTCATATGGAGTAGTAGAGACTACCTTGGTCGGGACTCTGTTTAGTAAGTAAACAGCTGTCTTAAGCGCATAGCCCCAAAATTTGGAGTCTATAAAGTTAATACAGATGGGTCCTCAAAGGGTAACCCAGGTCCTGCATCATATGGAGCTATTATCAGGAATCATGAAGGGCAGATTATATTAGCAAGATCTGGAACTATTGGTATAGCTTCTAATATTAAGGCGGAGCTAAGTGCAATATTGAAAGGGCTGGAATTATGCTTGTTCTGTAACTACTCCCCCATCTGGCTAGAAACAGATTCCTTAGTGGCTTTAAAAATGCTGCAATCGTCTCTGATTCCATGGAATCACCGCAAACTGATCACTATAATAAAAATTATATTGAGCCAACATCAGATTTGGCTTTCACATATATATAGGGAGGCAAACTCTGCTGCTGATTACCTTGTAAATCAAGCCTATAGCTCTCCCACAGATAGGATTTTGGGCACTGATGAGATAGATAAGTTGCTTTTTGGTATTTGCAAATTAGACAGATTAAATATGCCATATATTCGTTCTGTCAAAAAGGTTGTGGATTATGCTGTTGGCTAAGGCTGCGGTTTAAATGTTCTAATGTTCTCCGTATTTTAGAGCTTGGTTCATGTATTGTGTAGAGGTAACAACACGGGTTTTCTTGATAACTATCAGAAACTAGTAGTGGTTCTCTTGAGTTTAATGTCCAGATTGTTTTACCTGTTGTTTCTTTGAAATGAGAAATCTAGTCCTTGATAATTTCAGAATGGGTTTTCCTGCAGAGTACTGGAAGATACGCTCTTTTTGTTCACAATCCTCTCTTATCTTTGTGGTTTTCTTTGGAATTATGTTTTGTGGAAATCTGCTATGTACCTTATATATGTTCAGAATTGTTTTAGAGCAGGATAATTTTTTTTCCATGATACTTAGAACTGATTGGTCCTTTGAAAACCTGATTGTCTCCTGTAATTTGTGGTTCAGTACTTCCTGATACTATGAAAGACAGTAAGGCTATTTCTCTGAATTCTGTTCATCATATTTTCAGTGATCATTATATTTGGTGGTATCCTTGGTTATATACTTTATGAATTTACTTCGGAAGAATCTCATATTTAGCTGCAGCACAGGTCCTCTCTGTATGGCAGCTTGGATACTTCTCTTGAAGAGGCTTTAAAAGTTGCTCAGCAAGTTGGTTGTTAGCCAAAATATGAGTGCAGAGAAGTTATCTGAGATTTCTGGAAAGCTCTTCTGATTTTCAATTAAATCTGTTGCTGTTTTGAAGCCATTTCTGATTTCTGATTAGTGTTCTTGTATGCTGGTTGATTCTAAGCGGTATGGTAGTTTAGATACCTTCTTAAAGAGGCTTTAAAGCTGAATTTGGATTGTTTGGACCTGTCCTGAAATTGACTGCACTGAATTGGTTGGACCATTTTCTTGAAGAGGCTTTAAAGCTGAATTGTTGATATGGTAAATATATTCCTGCTGGTGAAGTTGCGAAGAATTAGTGCCATATTTTGTTAACAATACCATTTGGTTCTGTTCCTGTGTGGCTCTGAAAGAAAGACAATTTCTCTAGTGTTTGCACTCAATTGATCACCTCCGAAAAGCATGGAAATTCATCAAGGCAAAACAGTTAGAATGGTGTTATAATCAATGTTTAAATGGTTGCCTTGTATATAAGTATTTCAATCTTTCAAGTGTAAATCAGTTGTTCCTTCACTGTAATCCCTTTTTAGAGGGTTAGGTTTGGTCCCCCCTCTAAAAATGAGTTTTCCTCTTCTTGAAATAAGATCCTTTCCTTTTGTCAAAAAAAAAAAATTCAATTGCTTTCAAAAATTAATTAGACTTTTTCAAAATAAATTATAATTTTTTTCTACAAAAACCTGTCTCACAAAACCTGTAAAGCTAACATGATTGATAACCCTAGATTGGGTGAGACTGCAAACTTAACTTAATCAGAATTCATAACTGCATTGTTGTTTTAGTCTAGAAAGGCATTGACCTAACACTAGTCAAACCATGGTCAAAGTAGTCAAACTATGGTCAAAGTAAGCAAATCTCGGTCAAAGCAGTTAAACCATAGTCAAATCAATTCAAACCATGGTCAAATGATGACAAGACAACAAAGGTGTCAATCCACACTCAATCTGGGCGCCCATGACCCCTCGGGCGCCCCCATGACTTTCTCTTCTCTCAAGGTAAAAAGCTGCCTTTACCCCTTGACCGGGGCGCCCCGAACCTCGCCGGGGGGGGGGGGGGCATCAGTCAAAGCAGTAAAGCTGCAAAATCCAGCCTGACCGGGGTGCCCGAGCCATTGCGGGCGCCCCCAACCAGCCTTAAGTCACTGCCAAAGGCAGTAGGCTACTGTCCCGGGCGCCCGGGAGCTCCCGGGCGCCCCAACTGAACTGCCTATAAAAAGGCACCCGAACCTCCTTTTCTTCGCACACCAAAAACCATCCTCCTTCCTCACTTCCTTCCTTCCAAGGAGATCAAGTGACACTTGTGCTTCCTCAACTTCGACCATGCCTCCCCGAGCGACCACTCGGTACAATTTTCTCAATTTCTCTTTTTTTTTGCACTTATATTTATTCTCTCTTCTAAATGCATATCTATTATCTTAGCAAACGCCGAGCATCCCAATCGAACCCCAGTACTGAACCGAGTCCCGATCCTAGGTTCCCTACCTTAGAACTTTGTAACAAATTTGCTCGAACAACTTACAAGCCTATCAAGACAAGTTACCTGAATAGACAATTCTTTACTCAATCATGTCCTCTAGCCATGAATGTTATAAACTTTTATCAATTAGACAATCTAGTATTCTGCACTCACCCAATTAACATATCTTTATGTGCAGAATTCTATAATAACATAGTTAGACAGAACGATCTCATGTTTGTCACTACTGTTCAAGGGATACCCTTGTCAATCACTCCTTCTCTGCTAAATCGATTTCTTGGACTACGACCTTCCCAGTCCACCTTTTGTTGCTATCCTCCTAAGAATCCTCCATTTGATCCTCCCTACTCTCACATTACTCTAGACACTCTCCACTCTTATTTCTATAGGGAAGCTAGACTCCCCACAGCTAGACAATTCCAGTCCGTTGACCTTCAGGTCCAGGACTACGCCCTGTACAGAGTTCTGGTCCGATGCATCTTACCACTATCCACTAGGGATGTCGCGACCATGCGACCTTTTCATACTTTCCTTCTGTATGCCCTGATCCATCATCTTGACATTGACATCGGACTACACATGTTTCATACTATTCTGTATGCGTCCAGTGTTACCACTCAAGGACGAGTGTGCACCCCCTATTGTCACATCATCACTTCCATCCTTCATCATCACGGTCGTAACATCACTGATGGTGAAATGACCGCGATGACCGACTTCGATGAGATAGGGTTTAGGAACTTCTCCTTAGCTGGTATAGAGGTCTCGGCATCCGGGGTTTTAAGTTGGAGACGACAGCGAGCCGGAGCTCCGATCGACTCAGATGAGGAGGTTGACGTTAATGTAGCCGATTTGGCAGCCAAGGCTCGTGCACACATAGACGAGCCTCCACCACTGACCATCGACCAGCGCTTCGCACAGATGCAGACGGAGATCCACAGTCTCCGAGAGGAGGCCGAGGCCTACCACTTCGAGCAGATGGACGCTCGTAGAGCCGATCGAGAGGTGGCCGATGCACGATACATTGAGATGATGTCGCTTCTCAGAGCATGACAGCCTGGCTCATCTGACCACCCTGGCCCGTCTTCATAGTTAGACTATTTCAGCAAATGCATTGTATTAGTAACTAAAACTTGACTCATGTTTGACTCTACTGGTCCTCTCTTTGACCAGTTAACTTATGGGCTTGACTAGTTGTTTAATCTTAAGTATCTGATCTTGATTATGCTTGGTAGAATAGGTTTACTCTATTTTCTGGTTTTCCTACTGCTTAACTCATTTTAAATCAGGTTCTAAAATAGTTTTTTTAAATGCTTTCAAAATCAGCCTTTACTTAGTTTTGAAAAGTTTTAAAAATAAATAAATTTTTTGACCTAGTTTTATTTTAAAAAACTACCCCCTTCAAAACTAGGGCTTTTTCGCAAATGGACTTAGCCTAGGCCCTAACCCTAGAACTGCATGCACCTATAGATTTAGAAGCCAGCATCTCACAAGCACCTTAGGGTACTTTTGATTGATAACCTAGAATGGGTTGAGATGCTTAGGTCTTTGCCTTAATTTAAGATGCTTTAAGTCAGTGCATCTGCAGTAATTGGGGCACTAAATACAATTTAAACAGTAATCAATCCAAGTGTCAAGTTTAGAAAATCTAACTTGAACAGAACACTTAACTTGACTAACCCTAGCGAAAACTACTATTTATAACAGTTAGCAAGTAGCTAATTGGGTTAGACAAGACCCTAAAAGAGATAATTGAAACTGATTTGGTTTAGTTCTAATCCTGAATCGGTTCAGTACAGCAAATTATGTAATTTATTTTTTTCTACTATTATGCAATCTTTTTTTTCTATATTTCTTTATTTTTGATATATGGCAAAGGGGGAGAGATAGGAAAGGAGAGATCTTAAAATTTTTTCTAAAATTTCAAACTCTATCCTTTATTCAAAAAGTACTTAATTCATTTTCAAAAGTACTAAATTTGCCTAGTATGTTAAACTGAAGTTTTCAAAATTTTCCTAAGTACTTAAAACTGAAGTTTTCAAAATTTTCCTAAGTACTTAAAACTGAAGGTTTTCAAAATTTTCTTCCTAAGTACTTAAAACTGAAGTTTTCAAAATTTTTCTAAGTACTTAAAACTGAAGGTTTTCAAAATTTTCCAAAGTACTTAAAACTGAAGTTTTTCAAAATTTTCCTAAGTACTTAAAACTGAAGTTTTCAAAATTTTCCTAAGTATTTAAAACTTAAGTTATCAAATTTTTTCTAAGTATTTAAAACGTAAGTTGTCAAAATTTTCTCTAAGTACTTAAACTTAAGTTTTCAAAATTTTTCTAAGTATTTAAAATTAAGTTTTTAAAAAATTTTCTCTATAAGTATAAATTTTCCAAAGTGCACAACCAAAATTATTGTGGAAAATATGTCTTTAAAGTTTCTGTTGAAAATTGCTCTAAGTAAAAATTAAATCCATCTTTAGACTTAGAAGTAAGTTTCAAAACCCCACGAACTTTTGGAAAATCTAGGGGGAGATTCCTTCCAGGGGGAGAAAACAAAATTTCATTTTATCTGCTCTGATTAACTTAACTTTTTGAACCAGGGTTGCCATAAATCAAAAAGGGAGAGATTGTTGGTATAGAAAGCACCCAAGTCGAACCTGTATTTTGATAATGGCAAAAGGGTTCAAAAGTTAAGATATAATGTTTATCTAACATGTTACTCAAGTGTGCAGGAAAAGCCCTAGCGAAGGAATGCTAGGATACAAAGCCCTAGCGAAGGACTGCTAGGCACCTGGCGAAGGAATGCCAGGATACAAAGCCCTAGCGAAGGACTGCTAGGCACCTGGCGAAGGAATGCCAGGATACAAAGCCGTAGCAAAGGACTGCTAGGCATCTAGCGAAGGAATGCCATGTTACAAAGACCTAGCGAAGGACTGCTAGGTGTTGGAAACCGGATGGCTAGAGAGGGGGGGTGAATATAGCCAATCACTTTGACTTAGACACTAATCGATTTCTGCACTCAGAGGTGTTAGTAGCACAGCGGAAGTAGCAAGAACCAAGTATGCAGAAAACAGAGAACAAAGACAAATCAACACAACTAGCAAGTTCGCTAACAAGGATGGTTTACAAGGTTCGGGGATAACTTGTCCCTACTCCTTGGCGTGCCCTTAAGGTGGGCGATCCCTTGATCGTCGGCAGATCAAGCCCCGGTTATCACCGGATAGAAAGCAACCTCCTTCTCGGTGGAGAAACCCCTCCACAGCGTTTCAATCACAGATTTAAGTTTAAGCACAAAGAAACAACGAGAAATATCTTACTCAAACACTTAGCAAAGACAAGAACACAGCAAGCTTTCTTGAGCTCCACGCAGCGGCAATCTCACGTAAGAAACCCTTCCTCGTGTCTTCCCGCTGTCGGACTCCAAGCTCCTTGTTCTCTCCTTCAAGCGCTCAAGTAATGGATGGTTGCTTCAAGAATGCAGTAGCTTGCTCAAGGTGATGAAAACTTCAAGAACACAACAAGCTTGTTGTGGAGAACACAAGGTGCGGCAAGAAATCAGTTCACGCTTTGCTTCCACGAAGCCTTCATCCGCCCTTTTGTTTCTCCACTCAGCATCAGGTGACAGCATCTCCTGCAGCCTCCAGTTGCCTCACTGCCAACACCAGCTACCACTGAGCCCTCCCTGGACTTCCTGAGCTCCCTCAGCCAAGCTCCAGTCAGCAGCTCCGGTCGTTGCAACCTGAGATAGAAAACGGACAAACCTGCTCCAAGGAAAGCCTCCATTGACTTCTCCTTGAGTGTTTGAATCCTCCCCTGTCACCTGCAGCTTAATCAGAGTGTTAGAGCAGTATATCAAGCAACAAATCATATATCAGAGGATAAGCGCGGAGAATCGGATACGGTCAGACGTGATCAGAGCGTCTGACAGTGCAATTTAAATTAAAGTGATCGGTCACCGGACCGATCCAGGGCCTGTGGGTCGGTCACCAGACCGATCCACCGCTTTGCTGGGACTCCCCGCACTCGCGGCGACACAAGCCTGATCGGTCACCAGACCGATCAGTGTGAAGCCTGATCGATCACCAGACCGATCAGTGTGAAGCCTGATCGGTCACCAGACCGATCAGCTTGGACTCTGTCCGATCAGGCCAGAGCCTGATCGGTCCACGTCTGAGTGAACAGTAACTTGGGAAATTAAGTCCTAAGACTTTGATCGGTCACCAGACCGATCAGAGCCTGATCAGTAGGCGAACTCAACTCACTGTTCGCTCCCTGATCGGTCACCAGACCGATCAGGAGCAAGGCAGTGAGTGAACTGCCTGCTTCCTGATCGGTCACCCGACCGATCAGGAGCCAAACAGTGGAGCACCGTCCTGCTCCCTGATCGGTCACCGGACCGATCAGGAGCCACAAAGTAGGTTCTCAACCTCACTGTGTGCTCCCTGATCGGTCGCCAGACCGATCAGTCATCGCTGGATCGGTCACCAGACCGATCCACGACGGAGCAACGTGCCAAACTCCCTGATCGATCACCAGACCGATCCAGGGGCTCAAACCTAGCCCTCCAAGCTAGGATTTCATCCACCTTAGCCCTCCAAGCTAAGGATTTTTCACCTAACTCTCCAAGTTGTAAATTTGCACATAACCCTCCAAGTTAGGACTTTTCACCTAGCCCTCCAAGCTAGGACTTTTCACCCAACCCTTCCGAATTAGGACTTTTCCAAACCTAGCCCTCCAAGCTAGGACCTGACCCTCCAAGTCAGGACTTTTTCATCTAATTCTCCAGATGGAATTTGCACCTAACCCTCCAAGTTAGGACTTTTCACCTAGCCCTCCAAGCTAGGACTTTTCACCCACCTCTTCCGAATTAGGACTTTTCACACACCTAGCCCTCCAAGCTAGGATTTTCAACACTGAACCCTCCAGGTTAGGATTTTTTCCAACACCTAGCCCTCCAAGCTAGGATTTTCTATACCATGCCTGATCCCCGATCAGGACTTAATCATCATCAATAATCATCCACCTAAACTAAAATCGGTGTCAACACCAAAACAACAATCAGGGCCAGACTGCATCAACAAACTCCCCCTTTTTGTTGTTTGACAACCCGATTTAAGTTTAGGGATTCTCAATCAAGTTTTTCAAATTTAGAATCATAGGGGAATCCAGATCCTCCCCCTGTAACATGATCAACCTAAACTTAACCAACCAACACTCTCCCCCTTTGTCGAACACCGAATAGGGGTCTAGACGGGCTGTTAAGTTTCAACTATACTCCCCCTCAACCCTAGGGGTATCCCAAAACAACAAATATCGATGGAATTTTGATAAGCATATGAATACATATGACAAAAAGATATAGGCATGGCAACACAAGCATATGTACCATATAAGCATAGCATCATAAGCATGATCATGGCAATGTAGCAAATATGCAAATAGTAGTCATCATAGCATCAACAAGAAGCATACTAAAGTAGGATAAAATATGCATCAAGGGCAGACATGACAAGTCATAAAATATCCAGATAAGTAGCAAGATGCAGGACACATGCATCAAAGTCAAGATACGCGTGGCACAAGGCCACAATAGGCAAGTCAAGGGGCATACCGCCCAAGAGTCACACAGACCAAAAATGGTCTGGTACACAGATCATGAGAAGAGGCAACAGACATCCAAACTCAAACGTCAGCGGGGGGGGGTGATAAATACTATTTTATTGATTATTTGAGCTGCTAAAATCCATGTTTGATCTATGTTTTTATTGTCAAAATTGTGAAATTGCCCTAGGTTTTAGAACTTACCTATATTTTGGACTTAATTGCAAATATGCAAATTTTTGGATTATTTTGGCCACTAAATTCTTGATCTATTTTTGTAGGCATTAAGGTTCAAGGATCTAGGGCATATTGGGTCAAACTCGAGTCGGAAGTGACCCGGATCAGATTATCAAGATTACGATTAAATATGGGTCGTTCGATTCGAAAGCGGCTAGATCTGAGCCATCCGGGATGATCTGAAGCCATCCGAGCTAGGGCTAGGGTTGATCAAGCACCCTGATCAAGATCTGAAGGTTTCATCACAATCAGAGCTCAATCAACCGTTAGATCAAGCTTGGAGGGCTCTAGAGCGTCCAATCACAGATAGAGTTGATCTGGACCATCCGTTGCATATCTGGAGGATCCGAGCTACCACAAGGCAGATCCTGACCCCAGATCATCATCATAAAAGTTTGGCTCAAATCAGAGCAAGATCAGCTGTTGGATTTAAGTGGATCAATCTGGACCGTCCATGCTTAAGTATTTAATCAAAAATTTCCTACCTTCAGCAGTCGTCGCGTCTTCAGAGTTCTTCGCCGCAAATCCCATTCTTCGTGTTCTTCCTTCATTCTTAGCTTGTTTCCTTCAATCCAAGGCGCGACCACTCGATTTTCTTGCTGAATTCACGTGCTAGGTCATTGGGGAGGCCATCAGTCTTGTTTCCGGATCGAAATTGCCCAAGAACAGAGTTTGTGAGAGGTTTCTACAGCTCTGTCCAATTGACACCCTTCGGATCGGCTGTGCTCTACCACCTTCCACCTAAGCTATCCAGAGGGGTTCCCTGAGTAGCTTTGATCATCATCCACTCACCAATTCACGCAGACACAGCTGAAATGAAGAATTCGTATGGAAAATTCAGAAATGGGCAGTTCGGACTGTATTCAATCGCGGATGAAGTTTTCCCCATGATTTGCTGAGCTTGCGGGTCTGAGGCTCTCCCTTGCTTGACAACCAAGGAGTATCTGAGCTCTGGAAGGAATCGAGGAGTAGTTTAGTATGATAATATTCATTGTTAGTTGTAATTTTGATATCTGCCGAATCTGTCCTATTTTTTCTGCTTAGTTACTGAATCTTTCATTTTTAAGTTGTTAGCCATAATTTAGCTTCAATTCTGCAAGTAGAGTAATATAGGAACTTGTTTAGTGATCAACTAGATCGAATTTCAGTTTATTTTAGTTTAATTTGCTGCGTGCCAAGTCAATTTGCTGCGTGCCAACTTGTTTTGTGCGTTATCAACTATTTCAGCCCCTTTCACTAGTTTTGTAAGTAATTGCTAGTTAAACTTCCTTGCCCTAGATTAGTTACTTGTATTCAAGTTGTGTTAGCTAGCTCAGCCTTTAAGCTATTGCAAAACAGAAAATCAGTAGCTTTCCTTTAATTTGCATCTAATTTCAGCCTTTTCATTTCTGAATTTCTTTGTTTCTCTGGTTTTGATCTCAGTTTCGATTCTTACCTTAATCTTGCTTAGTTCTTTCTCAATTCCATTGTTTTCCAATTGAATCACTCAGTTGAAACAGTTGAGCTTAAACTTTACTTATTCATAAGGTTGGTGTTAGTTTTTGGCACAAAAGATCACTTATCCTTCTTTGCTGCCAACTGCCTTAACCCTCTTGCATTCGAATTTAGCTTGCTTCTTTGTGGCATAGATTGTGTTGAAACAATAAGTTACACTCACTCATATCTGAATTTGTTGGCAGTGGTTGGGTTCCAAAACACTTTGCTAGTTGAGTTGCAATTGCTTGTTGAGTTCTAATTTTGCATGCTATTAATTGTGTTAGCCTATTGATTTTCGAAAACTCCCATCCCTGCCTTTATTCATTGCATAGCATTCATTTTTGTTTCGAAATCAGAAATTAGTTCCCAAAAAAACTTGTAAGTGCTTGAGCAAGTTTCCATTGGTTGAGTTTTTTTAAGTGCCAATTTCTGTTTAGTTATTAAATCAAGTTTCATTTCCATTGCAATTTCATTTTCAATTACAAACCAAAACCATTTATTTTTGAAACCCCAAAAACGACACATAATACAAGTTGAATCAAGCACACAACTAGCCCCGAGAAAAATACGACCTGTGGCCCCTATATTACATTTTCATATTTTGATTGTAAAAGGGTTTCCAGCTATTCATTCACATCTAAATCTGATGGCCCAACTTCGTGACAAATCTAGATTTCGGGCCGTCAAATTTTTGGCGCCGTTGCCGGGGAAGCTACCAGTTGATTTGTTTGATTCTGCTTGTGCACTTATTTCATATCATTCTGGATTTATTTTTGTGCTTATTGTTATATCTTTTGTTTGATTTTATTTGTTTTATCTTTTTTCCCACTTTTACTGCGATTGTTTGATTTATGACCAGGTCTTTAGGTGCTGAATTAGAAGATTTCGACCCTGAGATTGAGAGGACTTTCAGAGCCAGGAGGAGCCAGGCCATTCTTTCAGAGACTACAGATATTCCTCCCATTCAGACTATTTTTACTCACTCAGGCAGAGACATGACAGACCACCAAAGAACCATGAAGGAGCTCGCAGCACCTGACGCTGCATTTCAGTACTCCAGCATAGCTTATCCAGAGCTGGGGGAAAGTTTTGAGTTAAGATCGGGACTTATTAATTTGTTGCCAAAGTTTCAGGGTTTATCTGGGGAGGATCCAAACAGACACTTGCACGAATTCCATGTGGTGTGCTCTACTATGAAGCCTCAGGGCATTTCTGAAGAAGACATCAAGCTGAGAGCTTTCCCCTTCACATTGACAGGAGCAGCCAAAGACTGGTTCTATTATCTGCCTACAGGACATGTGTCTAGTTGGATCGCTATAAAGAAGGCATTTTTGGAGAAGTATTTCCCAGCTTCCCGCACAGCTATAATCAGAAAAAATATCTGTGGGATTCTGCAAGTGGTGGGCGAAACACTATATGATTACTGGGAAAGATTTAACAAGTTGTGTTCAAGTTGCCCCCAGCATCAAATCAGTGAGCAATTATTGATTCAATATTTTTATGAGGGACTGCTGCAGATGGATAGAGTCCTGATAGATGCTGCAGCTGGAGGGGCCCTAGTGAACAAGTCACCAATGCAAGCTAGGGAGTTAATTTCTAATATGGCTGAGAATTCCCAACAATTTGGAGGCAGAGCCTTGACCACCAGAGGAGTGGGTGAAGTGCAGGTAGTGCCTATTGATCATTATGACAAGAGATTTACAGAGATCACATCACTTCTTAAGGAGTTGAAGGTTAGCAATGCAAATCAAGGGTCAACTCCTTCAGTACCTCCACAGTCAAGTCAAATGATAAGTGTGTGTGGCATTTGCTCTAGTCTAGAGCACACTTCAGACTCATGCCCCACTCTCCAACAGGACGAGACAGTAGCTGCATTAGTGAGAGGACAATTTCCAGCAAGAAACAATCCATATTCCTCTACCTATAACCCCGGTTGGAGGAATCATCCTAACTTGAGGTATGGGAATGCTTTCTGCCAACAAGAGCCTCAAAATCAACCCTCACAGCAGCCTCAATCGAATTTCCAGCAGCCCCAACAAGCTCAAAACAATCAGCCAACTTTTCAGCAAACACACCAAAGTTTTCAGCCTTCGTTTCAGCCTAATTCTCAACATTTTCAGCAACCATTTCAGCATTTCGAGCCTCAATTCCAGCAACCTTATCAAGGGCAGCAAGGCTTCCAATCATTCCCAGCTTTCCAAGCTCCAAATCAACAAAATTTTCAGCCATCACAGCCCATGAATCAGAATTTTCAGCCCTACGGTCAAGGGTTTCAAAATCAGAGTTTTCAGCCCTCACCACCTAATTTTCCACCTCAAAATCAGAACTTTCATCCCTACAACTCCCAGCAAGGTTTTCAAGCATCTCAGCAATTTAATCAGCCCTCTTATCAGCCCCAAAATTCAAGTTTTCAACAAAATCAGCAATCAAAATTTCAGCCTTCTTCTTCATCCTTTCAAGGTCAGACAAGGAGCTATGTTAACCATGGAGGTTATGGGAGCTCAAGTGGAGGAGATTTTCAGCATCAACAAGTGATGGAGATGCTACAACAAGTTGTACAAACACAACAATAACAACAAGCTTGGCAACAACAACAACAACAACACAATCAAAATGTTGAGAGGCAAATAGGGCAATTGGCTAGTGGAATTAACCAAAATCAAGCTCAAGGATCAAGTCAACTTCCTTCCCAAACTGTTCCTAATCCCAAAGGGAATGTGAGTGCTATAACTTTGAGAAGTGGGAAGGTTACAACATCTCCGAAGAGTCCACGAGCAGAATTTTCAGGAGACCGGACAACAACTCAAATTCTGGCCCAAAACAACACTGAAATGAGTTCAAATTCAGCTGATTCCAACCCTAGCCCGATCCCAACCCTTTCCTCAAGCAACCCTCCAAATTTGGTGGCAACGGAGAAGAAATCAATGCCGAGACGCATGGACAGCAGCCACTTCGCAGGGGACAGCACAGCAGAATTCAGCATTTTCACTTCCGGAAAAAGAGGATGATTTTAGGGTTCTTTACCCTTTCCACAGCAGAGAACACATGCCAAAAAGCAAGGTGGAGGAGAGAAGGCCAAGGAATTCAATGAGTTAGTGGAACTTTTTAGCAAGGTAGAGATCAATGTACCTTTGTTGACCATGATCAAGCAGATTCCCAAGTATGCTAAGTTTTTGAAAGATCTTTGTATTCACAAAAAGAAACTGAAAGAAAATGAGTTGGTCAGCTTTGGGAAGAACATCTCAGCACTTATCCACACTATTCCTCAGAAATGTGAAGACC
>JAGFNQ010000654.1:53569-134085 GCA_024364735.1 Boesenbergia rotunda
TAGATGATGCACTCTGGGCCTACAGAACAGCGTACAAGACACCGATTGGCATGTCACCTACCGCCTGGTTTATGGTAAGGCTTGCCACCTCCCTGTGGAGATAGAGCACAAGGCATATTGGGCGGTGAAAGCTTGCAATTTTGATGCTACCAAAGCGGGGGAAGAGAGAAAATTGCAACTCCAAGAACTTGAAGAAATTCGATTGGAAGCATTTGAAAATTCAAGGATTTACAAGGAAAAGACCAAGAACTTCCATGACAAAAACATTGTGAAAAAGGACTTCAAAATTGGTGAGAAGGTTTTATTGTATAAATCAAGGCTCAAATTGATAAGAGGTAAGTTGAGATCAAGGTGGGAAGGTCCATTCATTATAACTAACATTTTTCCCTATGGAGTTTTTGAAATTAGGGACGAAGCTAATGGATTTGTGTGGAAAGTTAATGGCCACCGGCTCAAGAGGTATTTTGAAGAACTAAAGGAGCTAGAGGTGGAGGATGTGTACATTGAGGACGCTATCTACCCAACTTAAGGGGGGTTCACTTCTCTACATTTACATTTCATTTGTACATATCATTTTCATGTTGCTAGGAATAAATGTTTTTCTTTTTGAAGTAAGGAGTTGATAATAAATTTTTAGGAAACATGACATGAATAAAATCATTGTAAATACCATGTCATTGTAAATATAGTCTTAGCACTTTTTATTGCATGACTAGAAATAAATGTATCCTCTAGGTTAACTTATTGTCATTTTAGAGTCTTTTGGAAAATAAATTAAATTTGGTTGTCAAAACTTAGGATTTTAGTTCATGGATGAAATCTTGGATGCTTGAGTACGATTTTGCTTTAGATTCTTAATTGAGGATTTGAGATGGATTATTTTTACCTAGTGAGATTAGCCTTATTTTGTGATACACATATGTTATTGTATTCTAGAACTTGCTTAGGTTCTTTCAAAATCATATTTCAATGGTTGGATCACATCTATAGGGACAAATCATTTTATTCACCTTTCTACATCTATTTGTCTATTCTATTCTAGTTGTCTTTCCTTATTGCTAATCTTAACCCTAATTCTTCTATGGATTTGTTTGCTTGGGATGTTTTCTTAATACTATTTTGCCCGAGACGGACAAAGATTTAAGTGTGGGGGAGTGATTAGTGATTTGGAAGCAATTTCTATCAAGGATGCATTTCAACTCGAAAAAAAAAAATTTCATGTGCCAAGTGAGTGATGTTTGGTACCAAGAATGAGCTAGAGAGATGGAAGCAATTGGAAATTTAGTTTCCTTATCATATTTTGAAGACTTAAATGGCAAGCAAAGAAAAATCAGTGCATAAAAAAAAAGAGAAAAAAATGGCAATGTATCAACTTACCTAGTGAAGCATTCAACTCTCCATTACCATGTGATGTATTCATTTGGAGAAATCAAAGTCTTTGTAATGAATCTGCCATGAAGTTGAAATTGAGAGCAAAATAGAAAAAGAAAAAAATTTCAGAAGCAGAGCTAAGACAAGTTGGCACGCATTGGAAGCAAACCATGCTAAGTCTTAAGCTTAATCGAATACCTTATGCATGTGAAGCTGCAAAATTGCTTAAGAATCTATTGAGAGCTATTGTTGAATCTCCAATATAGGGACAGAACAATAAAAACTCAGATTGAAAGGACTAGGACTGTGGTTTAGACTTGGCACAGATTAGTATCAAGTGAAAACTGAATTTGGATGGAGTTAAGAAATGTAGAGCTGACCAAATGTAGCTGCCGAGTGTTGGAATCTGATCTCCATGCTGAAGACCATCTGAATTGAAGAGCTGATGAAATTATAACAGCCGAGTAGCTGCTGAAATCAGAGAAGGAAAATACAGAAAAAAAAATCTGGAAATTGCAGTAGAGAAGAACAAAACATGAATGCAGTGAGACAATCTGAATTGGTTAGTTTAGGCTGGCCATGCATTCGGGAATTGAGTACTATAAGCTAGAAATTGTTGAACTCATCTATTATTGACCAACACAGAAGAAAGGTAGCTGTATGATCTGATGAAGCTGAGTGAAGACTGATCAATTGCTGAAACTGCCCAAAAATCTGACTGCATTATAATTATAGCTGCCGAGTACTCCAGCTGGAAAATCAAGAACTTAAGTGTACATTGTATCTGAAGTTGAAGGTGCACATTCAATCTCGGATACAAGAAGAACCAATGGATGCTAGAAACTGTTGAAGAGAATAGCAAATGAAGAAAGTGGCTTGGCTGAAATTCGATTCATGAGCAGAATTGCATTTGAGTGGAACACTTGAAGTTTCCACTGTCATTTGAAGCAAGTACTACTTGATGCTAAGTGCTTGAAGGAATCAGAGAATGGAAATGGGATGCCATGGGACTGAAACTCGAAATACACAGTGAGAAACTGATTTAAATTCAGAATGTTAAAAGCAAACTCACAAGTTTCAGCCATCAAGGCAAAGTTGTACCAACTTGCAACCAAATTGAGTTTTTGAGGCTGGGAATCAAGGCATAGAAGATATGAATGTATCACAAGAGTGATGAGTGTATCCTTTGCTGATCAGAATTGGAAGGAATGTGGCTGCTAGATTGATAGATCAAAACAGGAAATTTTGTAGTGCCATGGTATCAAGTGAAGCAATTGCATTCTCCACTACTACTTGATGCTAGGATAAATTGTGTAGCTGCTGGGGAGAAATCAGATTCTTGACTCTGATGTGCTCAATTGAAGATTGAAAAAAAAAGAAAGAAAAAAATCAGAAAAGAAGAAAGAAAGAGAAAGAAACAAAAGGGGTACACAAAGGAGTTTTGGGCCTCATGAGTTTAGTGGAATGCTTCTCATCCGAATTACATCTTTGTTCCACTATCTTTTTGACTCGACTAGAGGAAAAGGAAGCAGAAATGAAATCAGTAGCAGACCACGATAAAGAAAGAAAAAAAAAGAGAACAAATGAAGAAAGTGTGCCAACTTGTAAAGGGAATGTATCAAGAGTTAGCTACAAGGGTTGTTGAGTGATAATTTTATATTGAGTATCTATTTTACTTGATATCTCATGTTCTTTGATACAAATCTGAGCCGAAAAGAAAGAAGAGAAAGAAGAATGAGAAAAGGGAAGCAAAGTTGGCACGAATAGACAAAAATTGGCACAAGAGGTCAAGGCAAGGTTTTTCATCCAAATAAAAGGCAATTACTCAAGTTTGACTTCACAACACTTTTGAGATCATTAGAGGACTGTATGGAAAGCAAAGAGCATTGGAAACATCCTCAAGCACTCAAGTCTTCCACTTTACCAATTTTTCCATTTCCTTAGCTTTTATTTCACTCCTTACCATTTTCTATGTTTTTCTTTGTTTTTATAGATGTTGATCCTATTCATGATTAATGGTGGAGAGTAGATAATAAGCAAGCTTATGGTAGTGCAAGAAGCATGTGTGTTTGAGTGAGCTCCACTTCCATCATCAAGTTAGAACTTAAGAAGAGAGCCACCAAAAATTTTCCTTGAAAGGCTATGAGTTGGATTCATCTCAATGATTCATGATGGATGAAAAGGCTAAGTTGTTGATTTAAGGACAAGATAGTAATCATAGAGCTTAGATTTATGAGAATTGACAACCCTAGGTAATTTATTTTCATTTGTTTCTAATTATGCTTAAGTAAATCTAGGGGATACATACTTAGTGTTTTCGCGAGACGCTCAAGCTCAAGTGTGGGGGAGTTGATAAATAATATTTTATTGATTATTTGAGCTGCTAAAATCCATGTTTGATCTATGCTTTTATTGTCAAAATTATGAAATTGCCCTAGGTTTTAGAACTTACCTTTATTTTGGACTTAATTGCAAATATGCAAATTTTTGGATTATTTTGGCCACTAAATTCTTGATCTATTTTTGTAGGCATCAAGGTTCAAGGATCTAGGGCATATTGGGTCAAACTCGAGTCGGAAGTGACCCGGATCAGATTATCAAGATTACGATTAAATCTGGGTCGTTCGATTCGAAAGCGGCTAGATCTGAGCCATCCGGGATTATCTGAAGCCATCCGAGCTAGGGCTAGGGTTGATCAAGCACCCTGATCAAGATCTGAAGGTTTCATCACAATCAGAGCTCAATCAACCGTTGGATCAAGCTTGGAGGGCTCTAGAGCGTCCAATCACAGATAGAGTTGATCTGGATCATCCGTTGCATATCTGGAGGATCCGAGCTACCACAAGGCAGATCCTGACCCAGATCATCATCATAAAAGTTTGGCTCAAATCAGAGCAAGATCAGCCGTTGGATTTAAGTGGATCAATCTGGACCGTCCATGCTTAAGTATTTAATCAAAAATTTCCTACCTTCAGCAGTCGTCGCGTCTTCAGAGTTCTTCGCCGCAAATCCCGTTCTTCGTGTTCTTCCTTCATTCTTAGCTTGTTTCCTTCAATCCAAGGCGCGACCACTCGATTTTCTTGCTGAATTCACGTGCTAGGTCATTGGGGAGGCCATCAGTCTTGTTTCCAGATCGAAATTGCCCAAGAACAGAGTTTGTGAGAGGTTTCTACAGCTCTATCCAATTGACACCCTTCGGATCGGCTGTGCTCTACTACCTTCCACCTAAGCTATCCAGAGGGGTTCCCTGAGTAGCTTTGATCATCATCCACTCACCAATTCACGCAGACACAGCTGCAATGAAGAATTCGTATGGAAAATTCAGAAATGGGCAGTTCGAACTGTATTCAATCGCGGATGAAGTTTTCCCCATGATTTGCTGAGCTTGCGGGTCCGAGGCTCTCCCTTGCTTGACAACCAAGGAGTATCTGAGCTCTGGAAGGAATCGAGGAGTAGATTTCATCAGTTTAATTTCATGTTTAGCTGTAGTTTTCAATTCTGCCGCAAGCTTGTTCTGAAATTCTGTTTAGTTACTGAATTTTTCGATTTTTAAGTTGTTAGCCATAATTTAGCTTCAAATCTGCAAGTAGAGTAATATAGGAACTTGTTTAGTGATCAACTAGATCAAATTTCAGTTTATTTTAGTTTAATTTGCTAGCGTGCCAAATTATATTGTTGCGTGCCAAGTTAGTTTGCTGTTTATCAGAAATTTCAGCCGATTTCCTTAGTTCCTGTAAAGTGATTGCTAGCTTCAGTTACATTGCATCTAGATTAGTTAGTCAAATTCGTTTTGCATTAGCTAGTTTAACTTTTGATCCATTGCGAAAACAAAAATCCGTAGCTAACCCTTGAATTTCTGAACATCAAGTTAATTTCTACATATCATCATTTCTGAACTTGCTTTTGTTTCTCCAATTTTGATTTCAGTTTCAACTCCTCTACATTAGTCTTGCTTAGTCAGTTCCTAAAATCCCTGTTTTCAAATCAATTTTACAACTTGAGCTGCAAGTTACTAATATCTTAAGTTTTGAGTTAGTTTCTTTTGGCACAAGGAGACTTCCATTGTGTGCCAATTGATTTGATTCTTTTTGCATCTGAATTTAACTCGTTTTTGTGGTATGTGAGTGTGTTCGGATTCAATAAGTTAGAGGTCATTCAATTCTGAATTTCTATTGGCAGTGGTTGGTTTCCAAAAATATTGTAGCTAATTGGGTTAAGTTGTTTGTGGATTTTCTTAATTTCGCATGTTAGTGATTGTGTTAGGTTTGTTTATTTTCGAAAACTTCCACCACTGCTTTTACCTCATTTCTCATCATTTCCTTTGTTTTGTAGAAATCAGAAATTAGCTCCAAGAAAAACTTTGTAAGTGCTTGAGCAAGTTTCCATTGGTTGAGTTTTTTTTTAGTGCCAATTTTCTTGTTTAGTTTATTAAATCAAGGTTTCTATTTTTCCATTGCAATTTCATTTTCAATTACAAACCAAAATCCATTTATTTGTTTGAAACCCAAAAACGACACATAACTACAAGTTTGAATCAAGCACGACAACTAGCCCCGAGAAAAATACGACCTGTGGCCCCTATATTACATTTTCATACTTTTGATTGTAAAAGGGTTTCCAGCATTCATTTATAAATTCTAAATTTGAGACCCACATTCGTGACACATAGTTTGGGTCTGTCAAATTTTTGGCGCCGTTGCCGGGGAAGCGACTAGTTGATTTGTTTGATTTCTGCTTGTGCATTTATTTCATATCATTCTTGATTTATTTTTGTGCTTATTGCTATATCTTTTGATTTGATTCTATTTGTTTTATCTCTTTATCCATTTTTACTGCGATTTGTTTGATTTTATGACCAGGTCTTTAGGTGCTGAATTAGAAGATTTCGACCCTGAGATTGAGAGGACTTTCAGAGTCAGGAGGAGCCAGGCCATTCTTTCAGAGACTACAGATATTCCTCCCATTCAGACTATTTTTAGTCACTCAGGCAGAGACATGGCAGACCACCAAAGAACCATGAAGGAGCTCGCAAAGTGGAGTTGATGGTTGCAAATGGCAACAAGCCCCCCTTTGGAGCCCCAAGGGGGGTTTATATAGGGGAGGGGAAGCTCTTTGCCTTGTCAGAGTTGTCATGTCTCATTAAGGAATGATCAGTTGGCAGACTGAACCAATGGCAGCCTTAGCTGTTCTGTGAGACTGCCACAGCCGCCTGACAGTCTGTCCAGATTGTCCCCTTTGGCCCCATTAATGTTGGCGGCTCTGTTAGGTCATGATTATGTCAAAAATCCTCTTCTGACAATGAGGAGATTCAGATGATCTTTACTACTACTGCAACCCTTCACTCACTCTAGGTCAACCACTCTGGGTCGGCCACTCTGGGTCTGTCACTCTGGGTCGACCACCCTGGGTCGGCCACTCTGGTCGGTCGGGGTCAGCCAGTCGGGGTCGGCCAGTCGGCCAATCGGAGTCGGCCAGTCGACCACTCGGGGTCGGCCACTCGGCTAGTTGAGGTCGGCCAGTCGGCCACTCAGGGTCAGCCAGTCGGCCAGTCGGGGTCGGCCAGTCAGCCAGTCGAGGTCAGCCAGTCGGCCTGTCGGCCAATCAGAGTCGGCCAGTCGAGGTCGGCCAGTCGGCCAGTCGGGGTCGGCCACTCGGCCAGTCGGGGTCGGCCACTCGGGGTAGGCCACTCGGGGTCGGCCAGTCGGCCAGTCGGCCACCCTGGGTCTGTCACTCTGGGTGACCCCGACCAGGAGACCTCGCCTGGGAAGCCTATTGCTTACCGAACACTCATGAAGAGATCTGACAAAACGCTTCTGCTTTATCCCGACTAAACTTTCCCGACCGATGATCCCCGACCGCTAAAGTTCTCGGTCGGGTACGTCTGCTCGGGTGCCACTGATTGGGCCCCGTCTCAAGTTGCTTCGAATCCTGATCCTCTTAGCCAGATCAGTATCTAGCGCACTAATCCGATACTGAACCCGACTCACTTTGTCTGACCCAAACCCAATCCGACCGGGCCCCTAATCAGCTCCAAAAACTTACCCGACTGAATCACAAGTCTCCCCTTTAAGTCTAGTCGAAGGAGGCGCCAAGTCCGACTGACTAGGCTGCTTGCCCGGTCGGATAAACCCAACTTTCACACCCATGACCCTCATTACGGCCTCAAGATCTTTATCCTTAAATGTCGAGTCCCCTGTCAAGTCAGCCATCAATGCATCTGCCACGCGTTTATCTCCCCAGATCACATATCTCCCCTTCAAGTCTAGCCGAATGAGGCGCGAGTCTGACTAACTAGACTAAATCTAGTGGTTTGACTTATTCCACCCGTACTTTCCATCCTGGAATTAGGTTGGAATGGATCTCCTTTGATAGAAGAACAACCAATCAGAAGTCACGGGTTGGATTTCACCCAGTTAATCAGTATTTCATCCCTCGGAATGTCGCCGCTAGAGTATTTAGTTATGTCAAGAGAGCAATTGGATCGTGTTGGACGAGTGACAAATCTGTGTATGGCAAACCACTAAGCATTTTTGCCGAACCAAGCAAATGGTTGTGGGTGCCACGCATGTGGCATAGAGCCGAGTAAATGACTAAGCAATGGCTGAGCAGGCAAGCAACTAAGTAGAGTGACTAATTACCTTGCAAGTGGTAGAGCCGAATGACGGTGTGCCGAGCAGATGACATAGCAGAGTGGCTGAGTGCCAAGCTGAGTGGTTGAGTAGCTGAGTGCCGAGCAGAGCGGCTGAGTAGCTGAATGGCTCAGTAGTTGAGTGCCGAGCAGAGCGGCTGAGTGCCAAGCTGAGTGGTTGAGTGCCGAGCAAAACGGCTGAGTAGCTGAGTGCCGAGCAGAGCGGCTGAGTAGCTGAGTACCGAGCAGAGCGGCTGGGTAGCTAAGGCATGTGAGCAATCACCTTTATAACTTGCTGAAGAGCAAGTGTCTCAATGTCGCTCGGGAGACCTTAATGGAGCGTAGGCAGCCACGTCCGGTCTGCCGCGAGGTCGATGGTTGTAGGGGAACATGTCCATTTATAACTTGCAAAGGCAAGAGTCTGGACACCGTCTGGCTTACCCTGACCGAGCGTGGAACGCCACGCCCGACTGGGCCCGACCGAACGTGGAACGCCACGCCCGATCGGCGCCGAGTCCGGTGGGTGCGTGGGAGCATGCCCACTTATAACTTGCCTTAGCAAGAGTCTGGACACCGTCTGGCTTACCCTGACCGAGCGTGGAACGCCACTCCCGACCGGGCCCGACCGAACGTGGAACGCCACGCTCGATCGGCGCCGAGTCCGGTGGGTGCGTGGGAGCATGCCCACTTATAACTTGCAAGAGCAAGAGTCTGGACACCGTCTGGCTTACCCTGACCGAGCGTGGAACGCCATGCACGACCGGGCCCGACCGAACGTGGAATGCCACGCTCGATCAGCGCCAAGTCCGGTGGGTGCGTGGGAGCATGCCCACTTATAACTTGCAAGAGCAAGAGTCTGGACACCGTCTGACTTACCCTGCCGAACGTGAAGCGCCACGCCCGACCGGGCCCGACCGAACGTGGAGCGCCACGCTCGGCCGGCGCCGAGTCCGGTGGGTGCGTGGGAGCATGCCCACTTATAACTTGCAAGAGCAAGAGTCTGGACACCGTCTGGCTTACCCTGCCGAACGTGGAGCGCCACGCCCGACCGGGCCCGACCGAACGTGGAGCGCCACGCTCGGCCAGCGCCGAGTCCGGTGGGTGCGTGGGAGCATGCCCACTTATAACCTGCAAGAGCTGCCTTTTAGATGCCTTGAGTTTCACTATCATGTTCACGTGATACAATTACAAGGGTCACTCAACTCAACTTTCCTCACGATACAATTTTAAGTGTGTTGTACTCCAAGGCCTTCTCAGCGTCTTTCCTTGGGCATCTTGCAAATAATAGGCTCCCGTCCCGAACTTCTCGATCACCAGGAAGAGTTCTCCCCATTGGGGGCTTCAGCTTGCTCACCTCCCCGACCGGTTTGACTCTCTTTCATACATGGTCGCCGACCTGGAAACTCCAGGGTATGACCTCTGGATTGTATCTTCGTTGCATCCTTTGCCGGTAAGCAGTCGTTCGGACCGATGCCCGATCCTGAATTTCCTCGATCAAATCTAGCTCTAGACGTCTCTTCGCCTGCCACAACAGCAAATTCGACCTCGTCCTCTTCGATTAGCGAGGAACTCCGACAACTCACGATCGCCGAGCCTGCGAAGGAGCAGGCTCCTTCACTGGCGGTGCCTCCAATCGTCGAGCAAGGGCTCGAGGTGTCCAGATCGGCCGGATTTCGGCCCTGCCGGAAGGAAGTGCTTCGTTAGAGCTAATCATTTCCTAGTCGAGGTTGCTGACAATACTCTTTTCCACTATGATGTGAGCATATCGCTGAAATCAGTATCTAGAGTCACCAATAGGAAAATTATCTTCGAGCTTGTCAAGTTGAGCAAGGATAACGCCTTGGGAATGCGAATGCCAGCATATGATGGAAGGAAGGGCCTATACACGACCAATGCTTTTTCCTTTCGAGACAAAGGAGTTCTGTCGAACCAGCGCTGAGCGGGCCCTGCCAGGGTGGTCAAGAACGCTCAACACTTGATACCCTCCATGTATTGATACAACAAAGTTGTATTCTCAAACTTCATCAGGTGTTCCTCTAGATCTGTAGCTCCTTTATATTCTGGAATGGACAAGAGCCGGAAATGCTTAGGGACTGGCTCTTGCAGAACTTGTCTGGAGAAGGGGAACCCGGAATGGTCAGCCGGGGCTTGGCTGATAGGGGTCTTCCCTTTGTTGATTCTTGCTTGGCTGGAAGAGACTTCCACTGGGTCGGACTGTCCCGCACCCTCAGACGGGTCGAAGAGTGCTTGGTGGAAGTAGGGGCTCTCACCCGGGCGAACTCCTACTTCTGTGCCAACGCGAGCTGCCGGCTCGGAAGGACCCTCCTGAGTCGGGCGAGCGACAGTCTTCTGCTCTGCTGCCAATTTCTGCGCTTTAGCGGCTATCAGCAGATCAAGGTCGTCTTGTGAGAGAGTAACAGTCATCCTGTTGGAGTCACTCATCTTTATATTTTGATCAGGCAGATTCCCACAGACGGCGCCAAATTTGATCCTGTCGACAAGCGAAGATCGATTCTCCTTCGGATGACTCAGTCTGACCAAGAAAACCTGGTCTGCTATAGCATGGGGGGTCGGACTTGGGCTTGACCGCGGGTCAGATATCAATCACTCGGGTCGGACCGGAATGGGGCACTCAAAGTGGAGTTGATGGTTGCAAATGGCAGCAAGCCCCTCTTTGGAGCCCCAAGGGGCGTTTATATAGGGGAGGGGAAGCTCTCTGCCTTGTCAGAGCTGTCATGTCTCATTAAGGAATGGTCAGTTGGCGGACTGAACTAATGGCAGCCTTAGCTGCTCTGTGAGACTGCCACAGCCGCCTGACAATCTGTCCAGGTTGTCCCCTTTGACCCCATTAATATTGGCGGCTCTGTCAGGTCATGATTATGTCAAAAATCTTTTTCTGACAATGAGGAGATTCGGATGATCTTTACTACTGCTGCAACCCTTCACTCACTCTAGGTCGGCCACTCTGGGTCAGCCACCCTGGGTCTGTCACTCTGGGTCAGCCACTCTAATCGGTCGGGGTCGGCCAGTCGGTCAGTCGGGGTCGGCCAGTCGGCCAGTCGGAGTCGGCCAGTCGGCCACTCGGGGTCGGCCAGTCAGCCACTCTGGGTCGGCCACTCGGGGTCGACCACTCGGCCAGTCGAGGTCGGCCAGTCGGCCACTCGGGGTCAGCCACTCGGGGTCGGCCAGTCGGCCAGTCGGAGTCGGCCAGTCGGCCACTCGGGGTCGGCCACTCGGCCAGTCGGGGTCGGCCAGTCGGCCAGTCGGAGTCGGCCAGTCGGCCAGTCAGAGTCGGCCAGTCGGCCACTCGGGGTCGGCCACTCGGCCAGTCGGGGTCGGCCAGTCGGGGTCGGCCACCCTGGGTCTGTCACTCTGGGTGACCCCGACCAGGAGATCTCGCCTGGGAAGCCTATTGCTTACCGAACACTCATGAAGAGATCTGACAAAACGCTTCTGCTTTATCCCGACTAAATTTTCCCGACCGATGATCCCCGACCGCTAAAGTTCTCGGCCAGGTACGTCTGCTCGGGTGCCACTGATTGGGCCCCGTCTCAAGTTGCTTCGAATCCTGATCCTCTTAGCTAGATCAGTATCTAGCGCACTAATCCGATACTGAACCCGACCCACTTTGTTTGACCCATACCCAATCCGACCGGGCCCCTAATCAGCTCTAAAAACTTACTCGACTGGATCAAATATGTATTTCGAAAACCATCATGGATGGCACGTCGATCAAACTGCCATGGGCGGCCTAGTAGAAGGTGACAAACATCCATTGGAACCACGTCACAAGTTACCTCGTCCTTGTAATGGGTGCCGATTGAGAAGGATACGAGGGCCTGTTTTGCGACTCGTACTTCTCGATCTTGACTCAACCATTGAAATTTATAAGGATGAGGATAGATCATCGTTGGTAGCTGTAACTTCTCTACCATGATTGTGGAAACAACGTTGGTACAACTCCCAACGTTGATTATAATATTGCATGCCTTTCCAGATATAGTGCAATGAGTTTGAGAAATTTGCTCCCGTTGATCTTCCTCGTGAGGTATTACATTGGTATTAAGAGTCTTTCGTAACACCAATAATGGACCTTCATCAGCGACTTCTTCTATCTCTTCAATGTCTTCATCCCACAATGGATTTTCATATGCTTTGCCTTCCTCTTCTTCGACAACTTCGCGAATAATAACTGTGCATCTGGTGGGACATTCGGCCGCCATATGACCAAAACCTTGACATTTAAAACACTTACGAGCATGACTTACTTCCAGAAAAAATGCTTCTACCTTCTCTTTCCCTTTGTTTGTAGAAGAGGGAATTGGAATGTCACGTTTAGGCAACAAACTCCCTTTGTTGAACGATTTCTTTGTAAAAGATTTATTGGTGCTTTTCTTTGACAACTGCTTCTCAATCTTTTGGGCAAGTTTACATACATCGGTAAAGGACCAATATGATTGAAGTTCAACTGCATCCGAAATAATTCCTTTTAGCCCACTGAGGTAGCAAGCGATTGTTTGTTCCTCTTGGTCCGTAACATCACAACATAGCTTCAATTGTTTGAACTCATAAGTGTATTCTTCAACGCTACGATCTCCTTGTTTCAAATCATGGTACTGGAGGAATAAATCTTGACGATAGTTTATTGGCAAAAATCTTTTGCGGAGTTCCCATCGCATCTTCTCCCATGTACGAATTTTGCTTTTCCCGTCTCTATGACATTGATGATTAAGATTTTCCCACCACAAGCTCGCATATTTACGAAGCTTGAGGGTTGTTGTTTTCACCCTCTTCTCATCAGAAAAGTCTTCATATTCGAACACTCGTTCGACGGTAAGTAACAAATCAAAGAATTCCTCAGGATCCATTTTCCCCAAGAACTCTGGAATAATCACCTTCATCTCGTTGGAACGGTCGGTACGATGATCAATTCGTCCTTGCCGAGGAGACTCAGGCCCACTTCCTCTCTTGTGAAAAGGATTCACCTCTTCCCCCGATGACTCACGTTCAGAACTTTGACAAGAATCATTAACTTGCATTGTTTGTATTTGTTGCTGCAATTGTTGTACCTATCTTCGCAAGTCATCAATCTCGACATCACGAAGATCGCGCTCCTGAGCCGCAGCTTCACCGCTAATCGGATGTCGACGTCAGTTGCCATCTAACTTCGGGCTCTGATACCAAAATGATACAAAGATGCAATTACCAACCCCGAATTGGACACAACACCTCTGACTCACGATTGATAGCGAGAAAACTAATGATCGGATATAGCTCAAGCACCACTAAACTCTATATTTTCTCAAAAAAAAAAAATCACTCACCTTCAAGAAGAGATATCTAAACTCATTGTCCCCTCCATTCATTCATTATAAAGCCTTAAATATATGATATTTTTCCTAACCGTATTTAAGTATCATTAAAATAAGTACACGCATAAAGTTTTTATTCTTAATCTTATCCAACAAGGGAAGGGAGATGAAACGAAAAGGTGGCATATTATTTGACTTGGATAGGCAAAGAGTCATCCTTCCATCTTGGTGTTGAATTAATTGCAAGACTCTTGATCTTCGTTCTAAATAAGTTCTGTTACGAATTGTGGGCATTCAAACAAAGGAATATCTTCAATTGAGTCTCGACTT
Organism: Boesenbergia rotunda; assembly: GCA_024364735.1. Taxonomy (NCBI): domain Eukaryota; kingdom Viridiplantae; phylum Streptophyta; class Magnoliopsida; order Zingiberales; family Zingiberaceae; genus Boesenbergia; species Boesenbergia rotunda. The sequence continues at coordinate 67,211 of JAGFNQ010000654.1, forward strand.
TCGCAATTCATATTACATGTAGCAGAAACACTTAAACTCTAATGGTCCAATAGAGCGAATCTATATATTTTGACATGTTTAGAAACAACAATATTGCATCAAAGTTTTGACATTGCAGTCTCAAAGAATACAAAAACAAGGGGCATGGCAATTAGTGCAGATTAGGAATGTTGAAGCCTTATATTTTCTGTCATGGTCATCTTCTCCCATGGGTTCTTACAATGTTTCTGCAGTTCCGTGTATCTCTCAATGTTAAAACAGCGTTTCTGAATTAGTTTTCTTTGTCTTGACAAGAACAACCTCTTCAAGAGATCTTGGTACGTTGGATCTCTAGATGTTACAAGAAAGTAGCCATATCCTGCAATGAGACCAGCTGTAGTGGCGAAGAAGGCTATTGGCTCCATGACATCCCATGAGAATTCCCAGAAGGTGAGCCGAAAGAACAGACCGATCTGAGCGATTAGGAAACCTAACCCTGACCAGAGTATGCGCCGGACCTGCCTGTGTGCAAGCGCATCGATTTCTTCTTTCTTTTTCTGCAGTTGGTCCAACTCTTCTCTCCTTGGGTCATTCTCAGGTGTGAGAGCAAGGGGAACTGCCCTCCTTACAAGTTCCACAATCTGAAGAAATTTAAGTTTTGAATTGTTCAATACGGCAAACATCAACATAAACAACTGGCATAGTACAATGTCATGAATTTAAATGATTTAGAGTCGACATCACAGATCTGATTCCTTTATTGAACTTACGGATGGTCATACGACACAAATCACAAATAATATTTTGATCTTAACATAAAAAACCAACATCAAGTGGTAACATAATTAAAAAGTTTAACATATTCCACTCGATTTGCCGGAAACATGGATTCCAACCCTAACAAAGTAGTAATTAATGCATTGTGAAACCATGTTATCTCACTGCCATAATTCTGAAGCATAGTGAGATAAGAGAAAGCAAATCAAGAATAGCTTCCAAATCATTCTTACCTTCAGTTTCAAAAGAAGAAGAAGGACAAAGAAGTATAAATTTCTTAATGTTACCTACTAAAAGCAAGTGCATTCTCAAAGCAAACTAAGCTAGCATATTGAACAGGTTGGCAAAGAGACAAGAAATAACTGTGTTTTTTAGTAAGAAAATAAACAACAAAATAAAAGACCAAGTGGCCGACAGTATAATACAGCGTGGAGTGCTATAATCTTGAGCATGCTGGCTAAGTTAAATGGCAGGTAGACAGGTAGTTAGGCAGATAGGCAATGAACTAAGACACAGAAAAGGTTGTGTTCATGATGTTGTGCGCTCTTTCTGAATTTGAACTAAAACAGAGTAAACAAAGACAAAAAGAGATATTTCACACAGGGAAAACTCAAAGAAACCAAGCAGGATAAAAATATTAATTGTCAGAAAAAAAAATTATCATAAATACACTAGTCGACATTGATCCTCGAGTAATAAAATCTAAAAAACAAGGAAATCAGCATCTCCAATGCGAGCTTTTTCAAAGCAGTGTAAATTTGAAAAAGCTCAACAAAAAAGCTTTAATGAGTGTGGAGGTGGGGTTTAGGATTTTTAGTTTAAGAGCAGGTTTGAAATATCAAATCTGTTTTTTTTTCTCTTGGAGATGCAGTTAATGATTAATGACAATTAAAATTGCATGCTTAATCATTTTAAAATATATAAATGACTATTATTAAATTAAAATTTATAAGTTAATTAAATATTAAATGAAAATTATAAATTAAATTAAATTAACAATCATAAGTTAATTAATTTATTAATTATAAATTAAAACAAATTAAATTAAAGATCATAATTAATTAAAACGTTAAATGAAAATTATATATAGAGAGTGATAAGTTTTTATATTTTTGATGTGACATATTGAAAATTACAAAAGAGTTTAGGGAGAGGTTTAACTATTGGAAATGCTTTAATAGGTTTTTATATTTTTGATATGGCATTTATATGATACATTGAGAATTATAAAAAAAAACCCCATTTAAAGATTAAACCATTGAAAATGCCCTCACACTTCATCAATTGTCCTGGTGTTGTTTTGTTCATTCCAAGATAAAGAAGTATTAAAATGCTATATTATTAATATGTCGGCTGCATGTTATGAAAAATTGTTGTAGCAAATAAGAGTACAACCCGTGTATTTTTAAATTTCAGAAAAATTAATTAATCTAAAAGTAAGGAAATTAACTAGGTAAATACAAGACTAAATAATTTAGTCCTATCAATTATAAACTAAACAAGAAAAGCCAAATTTGTAATGCAATGGAGAAAGTTTTGTCAATTCATCATCACGACCGGATGTTTGTTTGTTTGATTGACACCTGGTTTGAAAAATAAACAACTTGTCTTAGAAAAATAGAACAGCTCCACCATAACGCAAAGAACCATTGGAGATGCCCTTAACCTTCTCCTTTTGAATAACATGTCTAACACTTCCATTAACTCGTGAACAGCTGTTTTCCTCATTTAACAATTTAGATGGAAACAAGAATGCACTTAAGATCAAAGCTTGTTCACAGAAATGCCCTTTTCAAATATTAGGACCGCATTAAGGTTTAAAAGCAAAATTAAATTGTTAAAGCAGTAATTTTTTGATAGATAATAGCTTTACAAGTTCTAATTACAGCATCCCGCATCCTAATGTTGATACTTCTTTCAAAAATTTTCTCGCCGTCGTAACTAATAGCGATTAACAAAAGAATGCAGTTGAAGAAATTTGCCCCAAAAAGTTTTTTTTGTTTTTTTTTTGTGCTCCAAAATGCAAGCAATCGAAAAACAAGGAACGCTAGGAATGACCTTATCTGGGTGGAGATAGACTTTGTCCCTGAACAGTAGGACGACGCCGGCCTCATCCAACACGCGGACAAAGGCGGTGGCCTCCTCTCGGGAGCGCGCCACTCCCATCCCCTCGCACTCCTCCAGGAGCCGCGCGTACCCGATGACCTCCTCCCCCTCCCTCTCCAGCTTCCTCTTCAGCGCCTCGACGTTCACCAGCCGCATCACCCGTTTCGCCTCCGCTATCGTCATCTGCTCCGCTGGCGCCGATCTACCGGCGCCCGAATCGGAGAAGGAGGAGGAGCAGAAGTGCCGAGCAAGAGGTAACCGCTGCGGAATCGGGTGATTCGCCGGTCGGCAGGTGAGCAGATTGCGGAGGAGGGAGCGGGAGGATGAGGAAGAGAAGGAACGCCACATCGATCTCGGCGGTGAGACGAGGGGGAGCTGATCCCAAAGTGCGACCAAAAGCGGAGGACGGCAACGCGTGTGGGGGAGGAGTTTAATCGGCTGAATCATGTGTGGGCACTCGCGGTGAGGATAAGATCGTCGCCCGCCCTTACACGGTATTTAGTCGGACATCGTTCACATCGATGTCAAATGACAGGTCCATTCAATTATTTTCTCCCGTTAGGTGTACAAATTTGACTTTCCCTCGCATTCCGATAAAATTTCATTTTGCTCCGTATTTTATATATTTTTTCTCATTTACCCTTTATAATTTAAAAAAATATCCTTTATTTCCCTAATTTGTGAAACAAAAATACTTCTCTCAAACTATGAGAATTATTCAATAATTTTATCATTTTAAATTCTGTGCATTTTTATCATGCGCATCATCATCACTCTTCTTTCTTGAAAACGTTTTTGTCATGGTCACACATTTTATTGATGTGGGAAGAGAAAAAAATTATTTTTATTTTATAATATTTTAAATTGTATGAGGTAAAATAAATAAAACATAGAGAGAGCAAACGTTTGTAATATATTTTTATTTCTGAAAATAATTTCATTTTCAATATTATTGTAGCGGGATCCTAATTTATTATAGTAATATTAATTGGACCATGTACTCATGATTATCTCAAACTTAATATTAAATTTATAAGTCTGATATAAAACTTTTAAAAAGATTTTGATAATCTCAAACTTATATGTTTATCTTTTTTATCTTAAATTTTAAAAATAATAATTTTAATACCATTAATGAGAAACCCTTAATTTTTTTTTAAATTATGATTGAATATTATAACCCAATTAGGAAGGTAAATTTTAGAGATTTTCGATTTTTAATTTTTTTAACTTGAACACAATAATTCAATTGGGAAGATAAATCCTAAGAATTTTCGATTTTTAATTTTTTGTAACTTGAACATTATAATTTAATTGAGAAAGTGAATTTTAGATTAAAATAAAAATAAAATGTTAATTTTAAAATCAAAAAGTCTTTTTAAAAATTTAGTATACAATCGTCAATTTAATATAAATTGATATCAAGTTTAATATTTAAAATATATTTTTCTAGATATTAATTATTGCTATAGCATCCATAATTTATTTTTTATTAATATTGATTATTATCATAATTATTATATTGGTATTATATAATCTTAACTATTACAACTACTAGGTAGTAATTATAATTTCATGTTCAGAATTTGTTAAATAAAAATAAATAAGAGTATTTTTAAATAAAAATTGATTGAGAGACAATAGTATATTATTTTAATAATAAGAAAACGCTTTTTAAACTATTGTAATACAATCAAGAAGTAGCCTTTTGACTTTTAACCAAGTTTTATTCGCTTTTTCTAACTAGTTAATCATTTTTTTTTAAATAATGTCACCGTGTGTGATCTAACTAGATCTTGCCGGACGTGGCGATCCGACACCGTGTCTCCACGTCATTAGATAATGCACAAACAGCGATACTCAACCGAACGGGAGCCTCTCTCCAGAGTTTTTCTGTCCTGCCTATCTCAAATTTATCGGCGATGATCGATTAATCATCCAATCGACGATCGGATACCATCAATAATTTTTTATTATCGTTCCGAATCAAACAATATCTTAGGATAACAGTGAATCGATCGAAATCGTCACATTACAAGCTCGTCGGATTCGACGATGAATATGACGAGATCGTAATTGCGACGATCTCCGACGGGTTCACCATACCCTCAGGGTATAGTTTTGTTCGGGACGGCGGCCGGAGGCCACTGATGGTGTCCGATCGACGATCGAATGATTTACCAGTCATTGTCGACGAATGAGACAGAGGGACAGGGAGCCTCTTTGGGACAGAGGCTCCCATCTCATACTCAACAATGTTGGTTGGCCTGATTGGATTAATTAACGTGTACATAATTTGTCAATCCAAGCATGGATAGTGATGGGTATTTATTATAGAAAAATGATATGCTCAATAAAAAATCTTAAGAAAAAGCTTAGTGAATAACGTGACATTTTATATGTAGCAATTTCCAATGGGTTCATCGTGCCCTCAAGATATAGTTTGATATTAGGCGGCGACCTCCGGTCGCCGATGGTGTCTGAGCAATAATCGGACACGTGCATGCAAAGTGTCACGTCATTCACTGAGTATTTCATTGAGTTTTTTCACTGAGTGTATCAGAGCTCTTCATTATAATACCTAAAAGCCAATTCTTGACTAATAATTAGATTTTTATCCTCCTCGTACATTAGTCATTGTTTGGCTAATAACCATCCGTAATTTATCTTATAAAACTTATAAAGGGGCTGTGAGATATTAGAAGTGAGTGTTATCATCTTTTACCACCATAATAAAAACTTATTCTCTAACCCTATCCATATTAGAGTTGGTTTGAATCGGTTAGTCATGTTATATGATATTACATTTGAATGTTAATATATATTATTTCTTTTAAAAGTATTGATGGGGTTGAGTATCCCAGGAGTGACACGTGAAATGGAGAAGCTACGTGGAAGAGTCTACCAAGTCCGATTGTCAAGATATGACTCCCGAGACCATCTCAGGAGAGCTGACCCCTGAGACCACCTCGGGAGAACAGGCCCCCGAGGCCAGGCCCGGTCATAGACCCCTAGATTACCTCGGGAGGGTAGGCTCCCGAGGCCAAGTCGGGTCATAGACCCTGAGATCACCTTGGGAGGGTAGGCCCTCGAGGCCACACCGGGCAATAGGCTCCCGAAACCACCTCAGGAGAAGATACCCCGAGACCCTCTCAAGAGAGTGGAGCTCGAAAAGTCATACTTCCAATAGCCCGATTTCAAGTAATCGCTTCTCTTTCCGGATCAGGAAAGTCGCCGGATAATTATTGTCCGCTTCATGCGACAATTAAGACCTTAATAATCTCTGTGGCCGTCACCTAAAGGCGATCAGGTAACCGACGAGTAAGGAACACGGAGGAGAACGTGGAGACATGCGTTGTAGCGGCCCTGCCTCTCCGGTCCTCGCAGGCAACCCTCTAGGCTGGCGACCCTACGGTCTTCCCACTCCCGATGCGCTCATTTGGTTACTTGTCCTGAAGGTCTAGGGTTCGAATCTGGGGAAGGCAAAAACCCATTGCCGGGAGTGGGAAGATCGTAGGACACGGCCTAGAGAGCCGCCTGATGGGGATAGAGGGGTTGTGTCGCTACACGCGTGCCGAAGCCCTCAGGTATATAAAGTACTTCAACGCGCAAGTAAAGGGGGTACGCACGCTATCTAAACTCACAAACCCTTTACTTCTTCATGGTCCTCCTGTAAGTGACCTAGATTCTGACTTAATCGTCGGAGTGGGCTCCGTCGAAAAACCTCCGGTGGGTTTCCATTAACATTCGTGTTGATCTCGCAGGGCGTGATCCACTTCCCTTTGTCATCATCTTCGTGGGCTAGACTCTCGTGACTCGTTATCCGTGTCGATTTCTTCCGGAACAATTTTGGCGTCGTATGTGAGAAACTCTCTAAATCAAAGCACCAGAAGGAGCACAGGGATGACAGATCCAAAGGGACAATCCATTGTCTTGACCAAAAAGGAGTTGGATCGCTTGGTCGCCAACACCGTCAAGGGTGCGCTCGAACAACACCAAATTGAGCAAGCCGCATCACGGCGAGCGACCTCGGGGCAAGGCGAGATCCCTAGGATCTCCACCTCGCATCCCCACAACCGAAGATCTGTCTCTCCACCAGTGGGACACACAGTGACAACTCCAGCACACCGGTTAGATTCCCTCGGAGATTTGGAGAAGACCAACTCTGTCGCTTCCAGCGTCCTAAGGCAGGAAGAAGGATCAGGGAAGAGAGAGGGACCCAAGGCCTTCCAGAAGGCACCCTCCACCCCTTTTTCGCTTAACTTCGTAGAAGATCTCATGCCAAAACAGTTTTGTGGTCTTGGAATCGCCGACTACGATGGGAAGACTGATCCAAAGGATCATATCTACAAATTCGAGAACGCGGCTCTCTTGCACCATTACACAGATGGTGTTAAGTGCCGAGTATTCTTGAACACCCTATCAGGGGCTGTCCAGAGATGGTTCCAGAGGTTGCTCCAGAGTTCTATAAATTCCTTCCTAGAGTCTAGAACCATGTTCCTGCATTATTTTGCCTGTAGTCGTCGATATCAGAAGACAGCGTTAAATCTGTTCGCCCTCAAACAGAAGGCGAAGGAACTGTTGAAGGATTATATCCAGCGGTTCAACCGGGTGGCGCAAAATGTGTCAACTGCAACATCGGAGATCCTTGTCATTGCCTTCACACAGGGACTCTCCGAGGGTGACTTCTTCCTAGTGAAGAAGCCGCCAACCAGCTTCGACAACTTGCTGGGGCGCTCCGTCAAGCACATCAACGTCGAAGAAGTGCAGCACGCTTGCCGTAAAGAACCATCCAGAGCCCCTATGTAGACTACGGTACAGTCCGAGAGAAGGGAACCACCAGCACTAGCTCGGGCGAAGGATCCTCGTTCTGGGAAGGAGCACTAGGGTGGTAAGAGAAGGCTGGTAGAGACAGTCGACACCTAGGAACCGAAACCACTAAAGAAGTTCTGCGACTTCCACGATAATACACCGCACTCTACATAGGAGTGTCATGCCTTGAAGAAAAGGTTGTCAGATGAAGCAGATACCAAGTCTCGGAAGCGATAGAAGAAAGTGAGGTACCGCCGGAGATCCCTCTGACGGAGTCTTTCTCCCCGCAAACGGCAATCAGGAGAAGAGGGAACCCGATGGCGATCTCGGTGGCGTTCCAGAGGAAGGAGTTGGGAGATAAAACCCCATCGATCTCTCTCTCTCTTGAGCGAGACGCCAAAAAAGGCAAGGCTCTTGTGCGTGGTCCTCCTTTGGGCCATATGAGAGTGATCTCCGGAGGCTCTACCAGAAGAGACTCTCATTGGGAAAGGAAGGCCCCACACTCGGCGGCTGGAGAACTATGCCATCGAGACAAGCAGTAGCCAGCGCTGGGGCCCTGTCATCCCATTCAGCCCGGACGACCTAGAAGACGTGGAGGCCTCCCATGAGGATGCCCTGGTAATTCTCGCACGCATAGTAAATTATGAGGTTAAGCGTGTCTTCATGGATACAGGTAATTCTGTGAACATCCTATATAAAGCGACCTTAGACCAGATGCAGATCGATGAGGGCGAACTGCCTCCGATCTCCACTCCGCTTTTCGGCTTCACCGGACACCGAGTGCAGCCGATAGGACAAATCTCCTTGTCCCTGTCCCTGGGAGACGATACGCTGGAGAGGACGAGGAGGACTCCCTTCCTGGTCGTGGATGCCCCATCATCCTACAACGCCATCCTGGGGCGCCCAGCGCTCAGCGTATTCCAGGTGGTGGTCTCAGTTTACCACCAAAAGATCAAATTCCCAATGGGCGAGCAGGTGGCTGAGGTCAAGGGAGATCAACTAGCTTCCCGACGATGCTACAGCGGGGAGGTCAGGTCTGAAACCCACAAGAACCCGAAGGCTCATGAAGTGCTACAAATCGACCTCGCCAACCCTCGAGAGGAGAAAGGACCCAAAGAAGAACGGAGGGAGGTCGAGAGCGAATAGGTCCAGATCCACCTTCAACATGTGGGGCAGGGGGGTTACAAAGATTGCTGTCGACCTCATACCGGAGCTGAGAAGCTAGTTGATCGACTGTTTGTAGAATCATCGAGACATGTTCGTGTGGGCTACCGAGGAGATCAAAGGAGTTCCCCCAACCTTAGCCACGCATCGCTTGCATAGGGCTCAGTCGATGAAGCAAAGGCGAAGATATTTTGCGCTCGAGCAGGATAAGGTTATCAGAGAGGAAGTTGCCAAGTTGCTGAAGGTCGGACACATAAGAGAAGTTCAATCCCTAACTTGGTTGGCTAATGTAATACTTGTTCCTAATCCCGGGGGTAAATGGCGGGTTTGTATCGACTTTAGAGATTTGAATAAAGTCTGCTCTAAAGACTGCTACCCCTTGCCTCGAATAGATAGGTTGGTAGATTCCACCTCCGGTTGCGAGTTTATTTCGATGCTCGACGCCTACCAAGGATATCACCAAGTCCCTCTCGCTCCTGAAGACTAAGAAAAGGTCAAATTTGTGACGACAAATGACACTTACTGCTACAACGTTTTACCATTTGGGTTATGCAACGCAGGGGCAACCTATCAACGAATGATGGACAAGGTCTTCAGGCACCAGATCGGAAGGAACATTGATGTCTATGTAGATGACATCCTGGTCATGACAGACAAAGGAAAAGTCATGATAGCCGACTTGGAGGAGACTTTCGCCACCCTGAGGGCCAACAAGCTGAAGCTGAACCCGAGCAAGTGTCTGTTTGAGATAAAGAGTGGATGGTTCTTAGGGTATATAGTGACACAGTGTCACGCCCTGAAACCTAGGAGCCGCAGATCCAATAGAAAATCAGACAGCACCTCCCCTATCCGGCGGACAATTTACGCATACATACAAATATCCATACAACCCACACAGTATATATATGGCCTCAGACCTCAAATCAAGACAACGTAAATTAAAACATGGTAAACCATACCTGACTGCGGACCGGTCCGACATACGACAAAACAACCAATACAAAAACCCCTTAGGGCACATGACACACTCATATGACATAAACAAATCGCTAAAAGAAATATAAAACAAATGTACTACAAGTACAAAGCAAAATCATGTCGTCGTGATGGGTAGGGACTGGCTGCTGGGCTTTTCTGGCGTCTCCAAGTATTTTAGCCTGAAAATAAAAATATAGCCAACGGTGTGAGTCCAAATAAACTCAGCGGATACCTAAACAGATATGCATAGTACGTTATACTAACAATAAGAGTCTACGCTGATACAGTCTCGTATGAACAATAGAAAGGCATACACTGAAGGTACTGAATGTAGGTACATACCAGAATCCATCTATCCTGCAGAGGGGTGGAATAAATCCCTAAAGAACAAATATAACACATAATCCAAGGTAAACAGGTATCCGGTATATGCATGTCAATCATAATGCATCAATCAAATGCAGCAAGCAATGCACGATGCAAAATATGCACATGGTGCAATGATATGTGTCACCCCTGACACCAGTCAGATCATCATCCATCTGTCATAAATGGATGTCCGAAAGGGTAGAGCTATGACAACTGTACACACCCTGCTATCACTGCTCCTGAGTGACCGAGTGGATAGGATGCTGGCGGAGGTCACTCTCCTACCCCAAGCAATGGGGGAGTCTAGCTCTCATCTTCTCGTGTCTCAGGACGAGAAGGGATCCCTGGCTGCTATCACGCCCGGACCCACCCTCCAAATAGTGGCCGAACGGAGCAATACAGGGCAAATGCATACACTCTATGGTAACCACTACCCCTGAGTGGGTGTATGTGCATATCCTCATGTAACTGACGATGGGTTCAGACTACATAGGAGTCGATGATCATCAGCATGCAATAATGCAAGGATAGTGCATGGCCCAAATACATATAACACCTACCAAGTCCTCAACTAACACCTCAATGTGCTAGGTATATGTCTGAATCCTATATCATGGGATACAAGTAACCTACTAGGTATACTGAAAAAGTAACTAGTGATCTATCAATGTCAAAATGCAAGAGGGAACATACCATTACATCTATGCACATATATATACATATACATGGCAACTATTGAGACTGTATGAAGCTAAACGGGAGATAACCTCAAGGATAAGCAACATATATCAAATACAGGTATACTAAGGCAGATATAGCATATAAACTTACTGTTATCTATAACAAACCATGCATAGCAATATGACAATATCTAAAAGATAAGTCAAAGGTACCCGCCTCCAACTGCGAAGTCCGTGTCAGTAGAAGAGAACCCTCGTCCAGGATAATATCCGCGACCGATCAATGTCCTGTATTAGGGATATAACTCATTATAAAATTAATAAACTAGCTAAGCTACACAACCTAACCTAATTGAGGTCAAATCCTAATCACAAACTATACTTAGGGTCCTCGTAGCATCATCATGCTAACCCCCCCCCCCCCCCCCCACAGCAAGCAACGAAAGTAGTGGATTTAAACTTATAATCTCATTCTAAACTCATGATCTCATTTTGCTACTAGGACAAAAGCTCACAGCCGGAAGATCCAAAGATCCAAATGCAATAAGAAACGAAAACAAATCCAACTATATCTATTTCAAATTACCTCTACGTATCCATAATAACACCATGACATACTCTATCAACTAAGCTCACGGCAGGGGAAGTGAATCAACACAGAGTTATAAATCCACATCACAACTCCAAGATCTAACATGAATTTAAGACCATCCAAGTTCAGCAGCTACTCCAACCATATTACTATAGAAAATCTTGATCCAAAAACAAATCCAACATCGTACACTTCTCACCAATCCAAGAAAAAAACTAAACCACAACCACGACAATCAACCTCACGGTATTAAACAGAAATCCAACTAAAACCAGTTTCGAATTACACAAATCTAGATTTATACTAATAGCATCAACCATTCAAACATAATCCGAATCTAAGACGTCTTACCATTGCAACCCTAGATCCCTGCCCGATTCGCCACTGTGCCCTAGATCGTCGTGGCTCGGCTGGAGAAGCGTGGTCGCGTGCGTTGCTAGGGCTCGGAGACGGTGCTCCCGTGGCTTGCTTCGCGTGCTCAAAGAGGGGAAAGAAAGGGGAGCCGCCGGTGAGTTGCGGCGGAGGAGGAAGAAGTCGCCGGGTGAAGGTGGAGAGACTAGGGCACGGGGAGGGAAGAAGTGAAGTCGGCGCTCGGGTTTGGCTGCGGGTGAGTGGAGAGGAAGAAATAAGGTTTATAAGGGAGGGGACTTTTTACAAAAAGGTCCCTCCACTTTCAAAATTCCAATCTTACCCTTAGGGTAAGGGTTTTAGCTTTTTAACCCCCCAATATATTTTTAATCTACCTCAATAAATCTTTAGGATTAAATTATTTATCCTTTCGTAATTTAAGAGTTTATCCGAAACTCTTTACCCTAGTCCGATAACCTTAATCTTCCAGTAAAATTTTTGAAAAATTTATTCTACCGATTTTTTTTAATTGGCCGTATTTAACATAGAGAGAGGGATTGTGGCCAATCCAGAGAAGGTGAAGGTCATCCTCGACATGTCATCTCCTCGTAACTTCAAGCACGTACAACGGTTGAATGGCAGAATTACAGCCTTGTCCAGGTTCATCTCCAAGTCTGCCGACAGGACCCTGCCATTCTATAAGATTCTAAGAAAGGCAATCAAGTTCGACTGGGACGACCAGTGTAAGAAGGCGTTTACATATCTGAAATCCTATCTTGTCAAGCTCCCCATCCTCTACAAGACAGTGGAAGGGGAGACATTGTTCGTCTACCCGTCCGCAGTTGAACAAGCGATGGACTCTGCGTTCATCCGAGAAAAAGGCACTGTGCAGTATCCGGTCTACTTCTTCGAACACCTCCTGAAAGACGCATAGACACGATATACTACGATGGAGAAGTTGGCCTACTCTTTGGTATTAATGGCTCGAAGGCTCAGGCCATACTTCTTAGCACATCCTATCATGGTTCTCACCAACATCTCGCTTAGATGAGTTTTCACCAATCCGGAAGCTTCGGGTCGGCTGATCAAATGGACAGCAGAGCTGAGCGAGTATGACATTGAAAACTAGACTCGTACTGCCATCAAGGCACAAGCTCTTTTGGATTTCATGCTCGAAGCTGTTCTGGAGACCGAAACCAAGGGAGTTTGGAAGATCTATATCGATGGGTCATCCAACAGCAAGCACAGCGGAGTTGGAGTGCTAATGGTTTCCCCCCAGGGAGCTACGTTGCATTTATCTCTCTGACTCCACTTCCGAGCCGCCAACAATGAAGCCGAATATGAGGCGATCCTAGCAAGGTTACAAGCAGCCAAGCATGTGGAAGCTGCTCGAGTCATCCTACATTCGAACTCCCAGCTCGTTGCCCAGCAAATAAAAGGTGACTTCGAGATAAAATGCGAGCGCCTACGGAGGTATGTAGCCATTTATGAGCAGCTGAGATCCTCATTCACGGAGGTCATTTTGCAGAAGATCTCCCGTGTAGCCAAGTTGGTTATCTCCGTCACTTCATGGACGCTGGACAAGCCCAGTACTCCAGAAGGAACGGTAGCTCAAATCGAGGAAGATACCAGGAGTGATTCCTTTACTGATTGGAGACAACCTTATGTGGAGTATGGACATTGTGGGTTCATTTCCAATCGGGCCCCAACAGAAGAAGTTTCTGCCGGTTCTAGTGGACTATTTTTCCAAATGGGTGGAAGTTGAGCCTCTTGCACACATCACGAAGGTCGCAATGATAAAGATCCTGTGAAAGGACATCGTCTGCAAGTACGACATCTCTCATAAATTAGTGTCGGATAATGACAAATAGTTTACAGGGCGCAAACTCAAAGAATGGTGCGAAAGATTGGGTATTCGATAAGCTTTCACTTCGGTCACATACCCCCAAGGCATGGCCAAATCGAGGTCGTCAACCGGGAGATCATTCGAGGACTCAAGATAAAGCTGGACCACATCGGAGGTAGCTGGGTTGATGAACTCTCCAGTATTTTATGGTCCTACTGTACCACTCCAAGAGAAGGAACAGGTCAGAGTCTCTTTCAACTCGTATATGGAGCTGAGGCAGTGATCCCGGTAGAAGTAGGCGAGGAGTCCGTTAAGCGGCAACATTATAATAAAGAAGACAATGATCGAGAGTGGTTGATCGACCTGAACCTAGTGGCAAAGGTACGAGACAAAACATCTACTCGATTACTAGCCTACAAGCAGTGTATGCAACAAGTATACAATCACCGAGTAATGACCCGAACCTTTGAAGTCAGAGACAGAGTCTGAAAGAGAATCAAGCCTGTCGTCAATCCCGGGAAGCTTGAGCCACAGTGGAGCGGACCCTACATCATAGCTAGAAAGCTCACTGGAGGTAGCTACTATCTGGATGACGACAAGGGCAAGTGGTTGGATAGACTATGGCATGGAAATCATCTTCAACCATACCGCACTCAGTGAGACTTTTGAGATGTCCAATGTATTTGTATTCATGTTAGCACTGCTTTGCAGTTTCAATAATCAGAGAAAAAACGAGATGTCTCTCAAAGACCCGGTGAATTTGCCTGCTAAACCCTACTACCTCGTGGTGCTGTGGATGACCGCGATGAGTAGGCCTGGTCGTGGTGTTGCAGATGCTCGACTAGAAGCTGCAAAAACCCTACTACCTCGTGGTGCTGCGGATGCCCGAGGTGAGTAGGTCTGGTCATGGTGCTGCGGATGCCCGACCAGGAGCCGTAGAAACCTTACTGTCTCGTGGTGTTGCGGATGCCCGAGGTAAGTAGGTCTGGTCGTGGTGCTCCGGATACCCGACCAGGAGCTGTAAAAACCCTATTGCCTCGTGGTGTTGGGGATGCTCAAGGTATGTAAGCCTATCGTGTTGATGTGAATGCCCGACCAGGAGCTGCAAAGATCCTACTACCTCTACCCATGACCCCAAGGAAGGTTTGTGGGCATTCAGAGGGGAGGGAAGCCAGCATGTGGGCAACGAGCTATAGAGGAGCACCCTTGGATAGTGAAGACAAGCATGGTGTTTAACCATCGCAAGAGTACCCGCAACACATAGGTAACAAGTTTTTTTTTACTTATGAGTATGGTACATGGAGAATAACATCCGAAGGAAATACAAAATGTAAGTACATATAGGAGATACAATTATTAATCTCTGCTGAGGAGGCCCAAGGTCATGCCGCTCCTTGGTCCAAGCTCTCCTCCATTGCCCCGATCACTCCTTTGGCCACTGAGGTCGAAGTTATCTCCTTGTGATTACAACATCTTGCCCCTTCACTTGATGTAACACAACACCAACTCGGAATACAGATGCAAGTCATTCAATTTCGAGTATGCCTTCACAAAGTGTCATAGAATAAAGGGATACGTGGCGAAAGACAAGCATTCTAGAGAAAGATATCCACAAAAATACTCAAGACAAAATCATGCAAAATCTTTTTCATTCCAAATAGATGAGTACATTATAAGTGCATGGAAGAAAGAAAAATAGTTAAAAAGCAGAAAAAGGGGAGACATATAGAACAGGTGAGGGAAGAGCTCCTATAATTTCTTCTCTTCGGGCAGGAGCTCATCCCAAACATGGTCAACACTTATGAAGCTCAGGTCTACGTCCGGCTTTAGTAATTTGGCATTTTAGAGCTGCTGGAGGGCACCGTTAAAGCCCTGCTTCAGGCGCTTCAGGACTTGCCTAGCCAGAATATCACCAAATTCATCGGACTGTAGAAACCTGGACTTGAGCTCTGCCTCTGTCTCTCTCGGCCTGGATGCCTTGTCAGCCTTGTAGCGGTGCAGTTCAGCCTCGTCTTCATCCTTAGCAACCTTCAACTGGGCCGCCTCAGAGAACAGTTGATCTCTATCTTCCAAGGCTTCCTTAAGCCTCTCTGAGGTGACCAAGATCTCTGACTTGGCCTGGGCGATGTCCTCCTGAAGGTCGGCCATGTGACCACATGCCGCTTGAATCATAGATTCCTTCTGGGCCAGCTGGTTTGCTTGTTCTTGTATGCGACCATTTAGGGCTTCCATCGAGGACTCTAGTGTTGGGACCTTGACGTACGGCTAGAGGGGGTGAATAGCCGATCAGCCACTTCGATCACGATTTTCTTCCTACATTGTTAGTATGCGCAAGCGGAAATAATAATAACACAAATAAACAAACGCTAACACAAACCGTTTATGTGGTTCGGAGATAAAGCTCCTACTCCACGGTTGTCCGTAAGGTGGACGATCTCGATCCGTCGGTGGATGAGTCCCCGGAAGACCTCCGACTAGCTCTTGTCGCTCCTTGTGGGTTGAGAAACTTCGCCACAAACCATCGACAATACTTGTGCACTAGAAGACTACTGATAAGCTCTAACCAAGTTTATTTCATCAAGAACTCTCAGCCAAAATCGAGCTCTCTTAAATAGAGCTCTTGGCTGAAATAACCGTTATCAGTCGACTGCTCCTTGCGAATTTGAATGTCACAGCTTGACGATTCAAATTCTGGTCGACACCAGTCGACTAATCTTTCTGTGCTCTTCATCAGTCGACTGATCCAAGCATCAGTCGACTGTCACCTATGGTTTCCCTTCCCGAGTACAATTCTCTCAGCACTCGAACTCTAGGATTTTCCTTCCCGAGTACAATTCTCTCAGCACTTGAATCCTCATGACTTAGCTGACTCATTATCCAACAACCTCGACATGTTGCCTTTAAGCCTTCATCGACTTCGGCTCTCATCTCTCAGATTCATGCAAACCCACAACTCGTCTCTCATGTCATCCTTCGCTTATGCCTCGAAGTGCGCTTCCCTCGGCTCATTGTCCCTGCTTTGTCCACAGTCCCTCGGATGCATGCAAGCTCACAGCTCGTCTCCCCATACCATCCTTCACTGGATCCGAAGACGTCCAACTAAGTCTATGTGTATCCTGCAAACCTGCACACTCAAATACACATATTAGATCAACATAAAACCCTAACTTAAATCCTTTGCCCAAACATAAAAACACATGGTCATTCCGAACCATAGATTGCCCCAACATCTAGGAGTTTGACGTCCCCGTACAGTTTCTTCTCTCGGGCTTGGAGTTGCACCCGCTCCTGGGCTAGATTGCGCAAGTCATTGGAAAGGGCGATGACCCTCTCTAACATCAGGCGCTCCCGATGGCGGGAGCTGTGCAGGGCGAATTCGGAGGCCAACAGAGAGTTCATATAGTACTCTACTTTAGCCCTGAGGGCTCTGCTGACCTCCACCTACATAAGACCCCCTCGGTAGGCACGATAATCCTCTACCTCCGATGTAGACACTCGGCAGATCAGATGATCAATCTCTTGCCGGGAGTATAATTGCCAGCCGGTAGAGAGGCAGTCGTGAGCGGCCTGCCACCGTGAATAAGGGTTAGAAAATATGAATAAGAGTAACAGAAAAAGCGGGCAACGTTACCTTCAGGAGGGACTCATGCAGGTTGGCTACGGGCCCGACCGACGCACGCGAGACAATCCCTCTCAAGTCGTCTCGGCTCCTTGGTGCGTCGTCCAGGCTTTGTGAAGTGGAAGTGTCCCTGAGGCGGGGGAGGATCTGGACAGTAGGGGCCTCGAGCGGCACCGTAGAGGGGCCCGGGACGTCCTCCTCGGAGTTGGACGCTCCCTCAGACAAACAACCCTCAGTAGTGGCCTCCTTCAGTTGCACCGGTTGGTGCTTTCTGGAAACCGCCTTCGTCGCTGCTTGAAGCTTCTTGCGCAAGCAGTCAAGCCTTAGTCGAGGTTCTGTGATCACCGCCTGCTTGCCTCTGGAGATGTCAGAGGAACTGTCTGGAGAAGGGGTAGTGGTTCGTTGCCCTGTCTCTAGAATGATCGTCTGTTTGAGGCACTTAGTCAAAGGCATCGTATCCTCCTCCTTAGGGACGGACACATCCTCCTCCGCTGGGATAGTGGGGAGCTCGTGGGGTACGAAGTTCCACAACCTCCTTCAGATTGTCGATCGCTTGTCGAGTCGTTTCCTCTTCAGCTTCCCGGACGATTTAAGCATCAAGGGGTCGCCCTAGGACGCCGACTTTTCCATATTCCCTCCCGTCTCAATGATGACGAGAGGCAGGTCGGCTCCATGGGCACCAGGTAGCTTTGGCGTCCCTTGGTTAGTAGACTGCTTAGTCACTTTTGGCGCCTCGATCTGCTCCAGCATCCCTTGCTCGTCGGACTACTCCATTGCCTCCTCCGAAGACTCGGCTGAGTCGACCGACGGGGTAGAAGGAACTGGAGGAGGGGCCAAGGCATGTTCGTTGGCTTGCTCTAATTTAAGGAGTTGGTTCATTGCCCGGGACAACATGACGTCCTCTACAATGCACAAACAAAATAAAACATCAGTTAGAATTAACAGACGTTTGTAAAAGGATAAGCTTACTAAGGTCGGGGCTTATGCTGGTGACTTTAGGGTTGAGCTCTGCTCGGTACATGAGTTCATCACTCTGCACCAGCCCAGGGCCGCTAAACTCCATGCCGTACAGGATGCTCCTAGCATGTTAATACCCAAATCCTATTGAAAGTCTTCTAGCTCCGGGGGAGTTGGTAGGTTTTCCCTCCAGCGAATAAGGCTGAAAGGGCGCTCAGACAGTTGGATGAAAAAAAAGCGTTCCTTCCATCCCTTATGGGAGGGAGGAAGACCCCCTATGAACCTATGGTTGGGGTGAGCCGTGAAACTGAAGGCCCCCTAGACGCTTGGGTGGGGATGAAAAAGAAGTGGAAAAAGCAAAGAGCCAAAGGAATGTCAAAGAGTTTGAAAAGGGTATACGCTCCGCCCATCTGGGCGAAGGCGTTGGGAGCCATCTGATGAAGAGGAATGTTGAAATATGAGGAGATGCTCATGAAAAAAGGAGGAAGAGGGAAACAAAGCCCTAATTCTACCTGCCCTAGGAAGAAAGTGAAGAATCCTAGGGGAGGTTCTACGGGTGATTGATCCTCCTTAGGGACTTCCACCTCCATTTCTACCGGAATGTCGTAGGCTTCGCAAGCAGCTCGGAGAGTTTCTAATTTAACCTTAGAGGAGGTGGATTCATACCACTCTGGTTGGTAACCCTTCTCCGGTGTCCCCTTCCTGCCTTGGTCCTTTTTCTCTTCCTTACCCATGACTTCTAAGGAGAGAAGTGGAGGAAGATAAAAAAGGAAGGGAACTTACGCGTAGGGGAGAAGCCTTAGAAAAAGAAGACGAGAACGAAGCGCACAAATCCTACTAGTCGACGATGCCAAAAGGCGGACGAACATTTTCGCCTCCCTTTTTATAGAGAAGAAATCACCCTAGTGTGTACAATGGGTGCACGACACGTGGACGGTGATGGGCGCCCATCTAGAGGCATCACTGCTTTCGAGGTTGCCATTTGATATGGGCCTGCGGCACGTATCAGCAGGAGATCGCGAGGAAAAAAGTCTGAACATGTGGCAAAGCCACATTCATGAAGAGCTTTTATCGCCATTAAGAGACCTCATACGCTTTTAATGGATGATAGACAGCTATCATTGCTATGCTTCAAAATTCACAGAAGCCTTTGGGACTAATTCCAAAGGATTATCTCAGGCTAAGTGACGAATGTTTCAATTCCTCAAACCTGACAAGCGGCCAATGAAAAAGTAATGATGATATGGGCCCACAGGTGGATAGTTTCCCTTTGTTGCACCACTGGTCTAATCAGTCAGTCATACTTCCTTCGATTAGACATGAAGGGAAGGACTTGTAATGGGGTTGAGCATCCCAGGAGTGACACGTGGAATGGTGAAGCTACGTGGAATGGTCCACCAAGCCCGATTGTCAAGATCTGACTCCCGAGATCACCTCGGGAGGGATGACCCCCGAGACCACCTCGAGAGAACAGGCCCCCGGGTCAGGCCGGGTTATAGACACCTAGATCACCTCGGGAGGGTAGGCCCCCGAGGCCAAGCTGGGTCATAGACCCTGAGATCACCTCGGGAGGGTAGGCCCCCGAGGCCACACTGGGCAGTAGGCTTCCGAGACCACCTCGAGAGAACATACGTCTAAGGCCGTCCCCGGAGAAGATACCCCGAGACCCTCTCGGGAGGGTGGAGCCCGAAAAGTCATACTTCCGACAGCCCGATTTCAAGTAACCATTCCTCTTTTCGGATCAGGAAAGTCGCCGGATAATTATTGTCTCTTCGTGCAAAAATTAAGGCCTTTATAATCTCTGTGGCCGTTACCTAAAGGTGATCAAGTAACCAACGAGTAACGAACATGGAGGAGAACGTGGAAACATGCGTGACCAAACCCTCAGGTACTTAAAGTACTTCAACACGTAGGTAAAGGGGGTACGCTCTCTGAACTCACAAACCCTTTACTTCTTCGTGGTCCTCCTGCAAATGACCTAGATTCTGACTTGACCGTCGGAGTGGGCTCCGCCGAAAAACCTCCGATGGGTTTCCATTAACGCTCGTGTTGATCTCGCAGGGCGTGATCCACTTTCCTTTGTCATCATCCTCATGGGCTGGACTCTGGTGACTCGTCATCCACGTCGATTCCTTCCGAAACAACTTTACAATGTGGTCTTTCAAAGGAGCAATTGAACAAAGTAGGATCGTTCAAGACCGCAAAAGAGCTTTGGGAAAAGCTCATTGAGCTAAATGAGGGATCAAATGAATCAAGAAGAGCCAAGAAAGATCTCTTGGTGGCGCAACTCCAATCCCTCGCCATGAAGACAAACGAAACCGTAAGTCAATTGCACGGTAGAGTTAAAAAAAAAATCATCAATGAGCCTCATGTGATAGGTGAGAAATTGGAGAATACGGATCTAGTAAGGTATGTGCTTCAATCTTTTCCTAGAACCACTTTATGGGCCTCAATGGTTGATGTTTATAAAGTCTGTCGGGATCTTTCTTTAGTAAAGCTTGATGATTTATTTTGTGAATTTGAACTTCATGAACAAGCTAATGTGTCTACTAAAGAAAAGGGTGTAGCTCTTGTTGTAGAACAAGAAAGAAGAAAGAAGAAGGACAAGAAGAAGGTCTCATACTCATCATCCGATTCGGAAGAATCAAACGCTTCAATGGATAGCGATCAAGAGGCGTATATGGTAAGAAAGATGAGGAAAGCATTTAAAAAATTTTCTAACAAATCCTATGGTAGGAAAAACTCAAAAAATAAGAGTAAGGTAAAGAAGGTCATCATATGCTACAATTGCCATGAAGAAGGGCACATGTGGGATGAGTGTCCACTTTTGAAGAAAAAGGAAGAAAAGAAGAAGGAGGAAAAGAAAAAGGATGAAAAGAAGAAAACAAAAGAAAAAGGCAAGAAGACTACAAGTCTAAAGGCAACATGGGATGATCCTTCATCATCGGAAGAAGAAGAACACCATGTGTCTCATTTTGCGCTAATCGGAGTTGACAACATAACATGCACATCATCCGAAGATGAGAAAAGCTCAAGTGATGATGAAGAAAGGAGCTCAAGTGAAGGGGGAGGTCGATCCTCGGATTCGGACGTCTCGGTAAGTGAGGTATACAAGCTACCCCCTGCTATACTTGTGAAGATTATTTCTAATACTAATGATGATTTGTTTAATGCTAAAAGAAAAATTAAGAGCTTGAAAAATCAGGTTTGCATGTTAAAGGAAAAATTAGAATCCATGACAATCAAGGACAATATGCATGATTCTCCTCTTGATTTAAATGAGTCATCTCCAGTAGAAGAAAATAAGGAATTAAGGGAAAAGGTAGAGAGTCTCACCAAGACCCTTAGCAAATTTCAAATTAGCTCAAAGAACATTGTTATGATTATTAATAGTCAAAGAGTCGTATACAACAAGGTCGGAATATGATATAAACCCAAGACCAAGGAGGTTGCTTTTATTTCTCTCATAGGAAGGAAGGGTGCACTTAGAAAGCAAACTATTAAAGGCAATGTAAAGCAAGCATGGGTTCCTAAGAAATATTTGAATGATGTTTGTGGATCAAGTGTGTGGTATCAAAAGATTGTGTTTTTCGAGTTGCTTAGGTAGAAGAGAACAAGGATTCAAACAAATGGATTGTGGATAGCGGTTGCTCAAGACACATGACCGGTGATGTGAGCAAGTTCTCCAAAATTAACTACTTGAAAGAAGGAACGATGTCTTTTGGGAATAGTTGAAAGCTAATGATTATAGGTAGAGGCACAATTGAGGTATCACCTATAATCATCATCCATAAAGTGCTTCTAATTAAGGACATGGAATTCAACTTGCTTAGTGTTAGTCAATTATGTGATGCCGGGTATAGAGTTGAGTTTCATGCTAATAAATATTTGGTTAGGCACAATAACTCGAAAAATGTTATGTTGGAAGGATATAGGGAAGCAAATCTTTATTATTTTAATTTCTCCTATGCTTCTAATATTTCTACAAAGTGTCTCATATCAAAAGAAGAAGGATGACTATGACATAGAAGGCTTGGACACATCAACATGAAGAACATAGCAAGTGTGGCCAAGATGGAGTTGGTAAAATGACTACAAATGATATGTCAAGAATAAAATGTGTGATGCATGTCAAGAGAGTAAGCAATCCAAGTTATCACATAAAGGTAAAACTCTAACTAGTACTTCTCTACCATTGGAATTATCGCATTTAGATTTATTTGATTGTCATAGTACTCCTTCATTAGTAGGAAATAAATATTGCTTAGTAATTGTTGATGATTTTTCTATATATACTTGGGTTTATTTCATGAGGCATAAGGAAGAAACTCTAGAGAAATTTGTAGGATTTAGCAAAAGGGTTGAAAATGAAAAACATCTCAAAATCAACCGAATTAGGAGTGATCGTGGTGGAGAGTTTGAAAATTCAAACTTCTCTAGTTTTTATCTAGAACATGGGTACAAACATGAATTTTCATGTCCAAGAACACTATAACAAAATGGGGTTGTAGAAAGAAGGAATCGAGCTTTGTAAGAAGAGGCTAGGACTATGCTTAATGCTTATTCTTTACCTAGCTATTTTTGGATGGAAGCGGTAAATACCGCTTGTTACATCCAAAACTGAATTTTAATTCATAGATTTTTAGAAAAGACAGCTTTTGAATTGTGGAATGGGAAATTCAGCAAATCCACTATTTTAGAGTGTTTGGTTGCAAGGTCTATATTTTAAATACTAAAGATGATTTAAGAAAATTTGAGTCTAAGGCGGATGAGGGGATTTTAGTTTGGTACTTATCTACTAGTAGAGGGTATAGAGTATATAACAAGAGGACTAAATTAATTGAAGAATCTTCCAATGTGGATTTTGATGAGTCTACTAGTACTTACCCTAGGAAATCCTCCATTGACAAGGATATAGGAGTAAATCAGACTTACATTTAGGGGGCATTGATCAAGGGGGAGGAAGAAATGCATCGAATGATGAAAAAGACAATAATGATCAGGAAGTAGATGAGCCCACAATCCTTAGGACCTTAAGGCACCATCAAGATCATCCTATCAACCAAATAGTTGGAGATGTTGAACAAGGAGTAAGGACTAGATCCTATTTTAGAGAATATGCTAGTCAAATTGCTTTAATATCACAACTAGAGCCAAAGTTAATTGATGAAGTCTTAGTTGATGCGGATTGGATTCTAGCAATCCAAGAAGAGCTAAACCAATTTGAAAGAAGTAAGGTATAAGAATTAGTTCCAAGGCCCAATGATAGTACAATTGTCACAACAAGATGGGTCTTTAGGAACAAATTGGATGAACAAGGGAGAGTTACTAGGAACAATGCTAGATTGATAGCTAGGGGTTTCAACCAAGTTGAGGGACTTGACTATGATGAAACTTATGTTCCCGTAGCTAGATTGGAGTCCATCCGGATTTTGTTAGGATATGCTGCTCACATGAGTTTTAAACTTCATCAAATGGATGTGAAATCGACATTTCTTAATGGGTTTATTAAGGAGGAAGTATATGTAGAATAACCACCCGGTTTTGAAAACATAGACTACCCTAA
Source organism: Boesenbergia rotunda (assembly GCA_024364735.1). NCBI lineage: Eukaryota > Viridiplantae > Streptophyta > Magnoliopsida > Zingiberales > Zingiberaceae > Boesenbergia > Boesenbergia rotunda. The sequence continues at coordinate 91,004 of JAGFNQ010000654.1, forward strand.
TCATGTTTATAAATTGAAGAAAGCCTTATATGGGTTGAAACAAGCTCCCCGTGCTTGGTATAAAAGGCTTTCATCTTTCTTAGTTTCCAAGAGGTTTAGAAGGGGAACAATTGATCCAACTTTATTTTTTAAGTCTAAGAATAAGGATATTTTTGCGGCCCAAGTTTATGTTGATGAAATTATTTTTGGGTCAACAAATAATGAATTTCTTCATGAATTTATCAAGCATATGGAAAATGAGTTTGAAATGAGTTTTGTTGGGGACTTGACTTTCTTTTTAGGATTGCAAGCCAAACAAATAAATGAAGGAACTCATGTATATCAAACAAAATATGCTAGGGAAATTATCAAGAAATTTGGATTAGAAAATGCTAAAATAGCATCTACTCCCATTGGAACAAATGTCAAAATGGATAGTGATCATGAGGGAAAGGTAGTTGATCCGAAACAATATAGAAGTATGATTGGTGGTTTGTTGTACCTCACCGCTAGTAGTCTGAATATAATATTTGCGGTAGGAATGCATGCAAGATATCAATCTTGTGCCAAAGAGTCTCACTTAGTAGTAGTAAAAAGGATTTTAAGGTATATTAAGGGCACTCTTAATGTCGGTCTTTGGTACCCTAGAACTTCAAATATTGATATATTTGAGTACACTGACTCCGATTATGCGGGTTGCAAATTGGATAGAAAGAGTACTAGTGGTGAGTGTCAATTTCTTGGATCATCCCTAGTTAGTTGGAGTAGTAGAAAACAATCATGTGTTGCCTTGTCAACAACCGAGGCCGAATATGTATCAATAGGTGGTTGTGTAGCTTAACTACTATGGATCATGCATACCTTAGAGGATTATGAGCTTCATTACTCCAAGGTCAAAGTCTTATGTGATAATGTAAAGACTATTAATTTGACCAAAAATTCAGTGCATCACTCTAGGATAAAACACATTGATGTGAAGCATCACTTCATTAGGGATCATATGGAAAGGGGTAACATTGAATTACAATATGTTGAATCAAAGTCCAACCTTGCCGACATATTTACCAAGCCTCTACCTAAAGCGGAATTCACATATCTAAGAAGAGGACTTGGTATGTGTTTTGTAGAAATGTAAATTTGGCCTTGGGGTAATGCAATAATAAGGTAGTGCATGAGATATGATGATACAAATAACTCATTTATGTTTATGGCATATTGTTGGGTTGTTAGAAGTATCACATTATTGAAAATAGACCAACTATAGGGAAAATAAATGTTTAATTAATGGACATCTTGCCCATAGATCATAGTTGGACATTTCAAATAATTTGAAAACATTTTTGTGTTTTATTTGTTATGACATAAGTTTATGAAACACATGATTTCAAAACTAGGATGAAAGTTTGGTACAAAATTGGATGTTTTCAAAGAATTTGAGTTTTGGTCAAAAAGTCAAACATGTTTAGAGTTTTCATGAAAATATATTTTTCTCTGTTAGAATACATCATAAGAAACATGTTTGCAAAGTTTCATGATTTTTAGAATTGTGTGGAATTTATATTGCATTTCTGAATTTCGACTTAGAAACTGTAATGTTCAAACTGCAATGTATCAGTCGACTGCTCCCAAGGGTAGTCAACTGATCTTTTTGTTAATTGACAGTATAAAGGCACCAGTCGACTGATAACTGTCTCAGTCGACTGGTCCTTCTGTTTCTGATTTCTAGGGTTTTTCAAAAAAAGAAGGGCAGTCATATGTGGTGCCAATAGTTAATATTGCTTGAAGCAATCCTTTTGATGGTGTCAAAGGGGGAGAATTGAGAGGTTTAAGTTAGGCTTGTAACTTAACTTGTGGAAAATTAAAAATTATGTGGAGGGCATAGGTTAAGGGGGAGGATGCATGTTTATGCTTCTTAATTTACTATGTCTGTAATTTTTAATTGCTATTATTATATCTAACTTAAACATATTGTCATACTTCAAAAAGGGGGAGATTGTTGGGGGAATCGACCCAAGTATGATCGAGTGGATCATAGGTTTTGATGTGTGTGTGTCAATATGATTAAGTTAGGTTGTCGTGTTGGTTTGATATGTGTGTTTGAGTCATGCAGGACTTGGTGAATCACACATGAAGTATGCATCCGAGGGACGAGAGCCGAAGGAAGAGGACTCTAAGGGAAAGCCGGGGAAGTAGACTTCAAGGGCATACGCGAAGAATGGCATGGAGGCAAGTCGTGGGCTTGTGTGCGCATCCGAGGGATAATAGCCAAGGGAAGAGAACTTCAAAGGGCGAGTCAAGGGAGTGGACTTCAAAGCATACATAAAGAATGGATTTCGGAGTGTGGATGAGTGCAAATGTAAGCTGAGCAGTCAACTGCGAGAAGTTTCAGTCGACTGCCAGCCCAGAACTCGAACTCACAGAAAGAGCAGTCAACTGGTCCAGGGACCAGTCGACTGATCAGTTCAAACATCTAGTCTTTGGCTAGCCACTGGCTGGGCATCAATCGACTGCTCTTGGGGCAGTCGATTGGTGTCGTGGGTTGAGTTGTTTAAGTAACAACTCTCTCCTCTATTTAAGGGGAGACTTTGGAGCAGAATAGGGTTGTGGTTCTTAAGTGTAAGATCCTATTCTAAGTGCTCAAAGTCTCATTCTCTTCCTCCTAGTTTAATTCTCATCTTGTACAAGCGGAAGGGAAGATCTTGTGAAGGTTTCTCCACCTTGAAGGAGAAGTTCATAGTGGAGCTTGTGCGCGTGGTATGGATCTTCGGATTTGTCACCTCTTGGAGGTGGATACCAAGTAAATCAGGGAGTTAGCATTGGTTCTTATTGTTTATTATTTTTGTCTTGTGTTTTATTTAACATTCTTGTAGACAAAATCGAAAAGTTGTTATTCACCCTCCCTCTAGCTAGACGCCAAGGTCCCAACATAGAGAAGATAGATTAAGAGGAACTTCAGACAAAGGCGGCGAAAACGATCAAACTTTATCTGACAAATGATGTAATGTATCACGTTATGAACTAAAAATCACTTGCGGTAGTTTGGCAAAAATTGAAAAGTCAATACATGTCGAAGCCGTTAACAAATAAGTTATATCTTAAACAGTAATTCTTTGGGCTTAAGATGTTAGAGGTAACATTTTTTAGCCAACATATAAATGTATTTAATTAGATTATAAGTTATCTAAAATAGATTGATGTGATGATTGAAGATAAAGAGGTACTGATGTTGTTAAATTCTCTACCGTCATCTCATACGTATGAGAATTTAGATATAACTGTAATGTGGGAAAAGAAAACTCTTAAACTAGAGGAAGTCACAAGTGCTCTGTTAAATTTTCATTAGTGAAAGAAAGCTAGCTATGAGAATTCACAAGGTAAAGGACTTGTGGTGCGAGGATTTGTAGCGAGAGGTACTAACAAGGAATGTGGTAGGAATAAGACTCGATATTGGTCGGACAACAATAATAAGGCTCAATCTAAATTGAGAAGAAGAAAGAGATCACGTACTACAAGTGCGGAGTAAATGGTCACATCAAGAGAGATTATCCACATAAAAAAGAAAGCTAATATAAAGAGTAAAGATAGTTCACTAAAGTTTACAAACACAGTGGAAGAAAAAAATTTAAATAACGGTGATGTTTTTTGTTTTGCCTAGTTCAAAGCAATTGATACATTCTTGGATCTTGGGTTTGTGTGTTCTTATCACATGATGCCTAATAAGAATTGGTTTGACACCTACAAGTCGGTTAATTTTGATTCTATTCCAATGGGTAACGATGCATCCAGCAAAGTCATTGGAATATGAAATATTAAAATTAAAATGTTTGATGATGTGGTCAGAACATTGTGTGATGTTAGATATGTATGTACTGGATATGAGGAAGAATCTAATTTCATTGGGCATACTGGATGATAATGATTATTGTTACAAATTTGTAAGCAGAGTAATGAAAATCAATAAAGGTGCTATGACGGTGATGAAAGAATATAAACCATAGGATCGAGCTCGATGTTGCATGTAGTGAAAAGAATTTTAAAATGAGCAGATAATAAATAAAAACAGTTTGATCAATCAAAGTAGCACAGTGAAAATAAAAATTACTTAGATTGATTCAATCAAGTAAGACAAGACAATATAAGCATACAATAGATTTAGCTAATAGTTAAGTATGCAAATAGTTAATCAATCAAACCAGAAGTATAAATACACATAACAATTATAAAATGTGATTATTATTTATAATTTATCCTTTCCAAAAAGCCACCTAGATTAGAAAACCAATAGAAAATAATTTAAAAAAATTGAATACAGTAAAACAAATAAGGCTACACTAAAACAAATAAAGATGTTATTCTAGGTATTATCGATCAGAAATGAAACATAAATCGTTGTGTGTCACAGCACAGAATGCGAGAGAGCACAAGTGTAGCGCCCCGCCTTCTCTACCTTAGACGGACCGTTACTTTGTCTACTTCTTGACTCTAATGCAACGACTAAAAATGCGGAACTTTCTTTATCTTTTTTTTTGTATTTAAATCTATCTAAGAATGATATTCTAACTTTAATAGTCATGCATTTAAATTCATCACACAAGGTTCTATAACATTACTGAAGCATTATGGAATATGAATGTAACTTTTCTAAGCATATTTAAAGCAATAAAACTTAATTCAAAGGAGACTAACAACATCTTGGCACATGCATCAAATAGCTCCATCAAAGTACCGATATTCAAAACTACTCATGCTCAGACTCATCCAATACAATCATAAGGATATGTGTACTAAATAGAATGACATGAAATCTTTACTCGTGGTTTTAAGACATGCAGAATATCTAAAACGCAAATACTTGGATAAATTCTAGGTGATTTAACTTAACTAAGAACCTGTAACAAATGCACTTTAAGTCTTTTATTCATCTTGTCCCAAGGACCTCTCCAAGGTCAGCCACCACACACACGTCACTCAGCACCGCCTCGTCGCCTTCCTTCAGAATTGCTTGCCTTTACCTTTACCTGCAGTAAGAGGAAATGCAACTAATAAGCATAAAGCTTAGCAAGTACTATCTAGCTCACAAAATCTCGAAATGTGCAAACATGCTTTTTAAACAATGTGAAATCACATGAGATACTTTTATGCTTAAAAGAAACACTAAAACACGTATAACTCAAAACATGCATACTCAAGCATTAATAAGTCTTAACTCATTTTTTTCTCTTGGCTTAACTTAAAACTTTAGCAATTCTTTAACTTTAAATATTTCTTTACTTTTAGAAAACTTTGCTAAAGCATATACTTGAAAATAATAACTCACTTGGATCCACTTAAGACGTAAGTATCATCTTATGCGCGTTCCCTAAAAGGTTGGGGTAGCGAGCCGCTAATCCTAATAGAGCAGACCTTGGTCTACCAGGGCCAAGACCTTGGAATTGGACACCTGGATTTCTTTAACGACGCCCTTAGACGCCGGGTACTGGCCTTAGAAAATAAAATAGCTTTTCTTTCTTTTCTTTCTTATCTTTAAATGCCTTGGCATTTTATCGAACACCTTGTGTGCCCAAATCCCTAAGTCTTGACTTTTGGGGATTTCGTAAGGCCTTGGCCTTCTCTTTTCTTTTTCTTCATCTTTCTTTTCTTTTCTTATAGATTTCTTAGACCCTAAACTCACATAGGGTACTCTATCAAATATATATAAGCATATAATGAACTAAGATCACATGCAACATCTTAACTAAAAGTAAATAGCTCCTTTAAAACATTTAAGGGAAAATTCTTGCGGAAAACCGCCTCTTACTATAGGTGAGCAGTACTTACCTTGATTTCTTGGACTTACAACCGAAATTAGACGACTAGGGCTCGGGTAAAACTTGAGATCTCTACGAACCGTCCGCGTCTACGTGTTCTTCTCGTCGAGACGAACGAAACGCTCCGCACTCCTTGCTTTTCCTTGGCCGGCGCCCCTTAGGAGAGGAGAGGAGGAAAGAAAACCTAGGTTCCCTTTTGTTTTCGCCGCCCCTCCCTCGCCCCCTTCTCGCACGCAACCGAAAATTCTCCTCCAAGGGTTTCACGCGACTTAAGCGGGGTTTAAATACCTCTTCATGAAAAAACGTAACTACTCTATAAAATTATTTCTCTCCACCTTTTGTTGTGCTTGATACCCTAGCCAGTCGGTCACTTGCGCGCCCTTAAGCGCTTGCTCCTCTTGTGGTCGCGAGTTCGAACCCCCTGCTGCCCTTTAAAGTTTTTCCCTTTTTAAAAATACTAAACGGACTCGGAAAATTCCATAAAAATATCTAGAATATTTCTAAAACATTTTTAAATAGTTCTAAGGACTTTAAGGACTTAAAATGGAAATTTTGGGGCGTTACAATCCCCCATACCTTATGAAAAGTTCATCCTCGAACTTAGAATAATTCTGGATATCTTTCTCTCATGCTGTCCTCACGTTCCCAAGTAGCCTCCTCATGCTTTTGACTCTGCCAGATGACCTTCACTAGTGGCACTTCTTTGTTTCTTAATCTTTTAACTGCTTTGTCCACTATCTGTGTCGGTCTGCTCTCATAGCTAAGATCTTCTTGGATCTGCACTGACTGAGGCTGAATCACTTGGCTAGGATCGTGAATACACTTCTTTAGCATAGAGACATGAAAGGTACTGTGGATAGCTGACATATCCTCTGGTAAGTCCAGCTTATATGCTACCTTACCAACCCTCTTTATGATCTTGTAGGGTCCTATGTAGCGAGGACTTAGCTTGCCCTTTTTGCCAAATCTCATCACTCCCTTCATAGGAGCGACCTTGAGGAATACTGAATCTCCAACTTGGAATTCAAGTGGCCTACGGCGTGTGTCAGCATAACTTTTCTGTCTACTTTGGGCAGTCTCAATCCTCTGGCGGATCATCTGGATAGCCTGAGTGGTCTCATCTATAAGCTCAGTCTGGCTGCCTAGTCCTGACTCCATCTCTTTCTTCTCACCAGCTTCTTGCCATCATATGGGTGATCTGCATTTCCTGCCATATAATGCTTCATAGGGTGCCATTTTGATAGTGGCCTGATAGCTATTGTTGTAGGCAAATTCAGCTAAACACAGGTACTTGCACCAACTGCCTTTAAAATCTAGTGCACAGGCCCGGAGCATATCTTCTAAAATTTGATTTACTCTTTCTGTCTGTCCATCAGTCTGGGGATGGAAGGCTGTGCTGAATTTAAGTCTGGTGCCTAGTGCGTGCTGAACACACTCCCAGAAGTGAGAGACAAAGCGCCCGTCTCTGTCAGAAATGATAGACTTCGGAACTCCATGAAGCCTGATCACTTCCTTCACATATAACTGCGCCAAATGCTCTACTGAGTGCGACACCTTGATGGCTAGAAAGTGGGCAGACTTGGTCAATCTGTCCACTATCACCCAAATTGCATCGTGTCCATGGGTGGTTCTTGGAAGACCTGTGATAAAGTCCATGGATATTTCTTCCCACTTCCACTCTGGAATGAGAAGTGGCTGTAGAACTCCTCCTGGTCTCTGGTGCTCTGCCTTGACTCTCTGGCAGGTCAAGCAGGTACTGATATATCTGGCCACGTCTCGCTTGAGTCCAGACCACCAGAATCTTTTCCTTAAATCTTGATACATCTTGGTGGAACCTGGATGCATCGAATAAGGAGTACTGTGGGCTTCTTCCAAGATGCTCTTTCTCAGTTCCTCGTCATTGGGGACGCAAAGGCGGTCTCCAAGGTAGAGGATGCCACTATCTGATACTCGAAACTCTAAATTTTCTACCTCTTGGATCCCCTGCTTGATCTTCTGGATCTCTGGGTCTTGATCTTGCTTTTCTTGTATATCTATAAGTAGGGTTGACTCTAGGGTCAATGCAGAAAATTGCCCAACCATAACCTCGACTCCAAAATCTTTTATTTCTTTCTGAAGTGGTGGAGGCAGTGATGATAGGGACATCAGTGCTGCACAGGATTTCCTGCTCAGTGCATCTGCCACTTTATTAGCTTTACCTGGGTGGTAGAGGATTTCACAGTCATAATCCTTGACCAACTCTAGCCACCTGCGCTGCCTCATATTCAGATCCTTCTGAGTGAAGAAGTACTTCAAACTCTGATGGTCTGTGAAGATTCTGCACTGCACTCCATACAGGTAGTGTCTCCAGAGCTTCAGTGCAAAAACCACAGCTGCTAGCTCAAGGTCATGAGTAGGGTAATTCTTCTCATAGTCCTTGAGCTGTCTGGAGGCATATGCTATTACTTTACCGTCTTGCATGAGGACGGCTCCAAGGCCCATCTTGGATGCATCACTGTAGATGTCAAAGGCCTTGTCACTCTCTGGAACCGTCAGGATGGGAGCACTGGTCAGTCTCTTCTTCAGCTCTAGAAAACTGTGCTCGCATTTATCTGACCATTCAAACTTCTTGTTCTTTCTGGTCAAGGCTGTGAGTGGAGAGGCTATTCTGGAAAAGTCCTCCATAAATTTTCTGTAATATCCTGCCAGGCCTAAGAAACTCCTGATTTCACTGGCATTCTTGGGTCTACACCAGTTGCTGACTGCTTCTATCTTGGCTGGATCAACTCGAATGCCTTCTTTGGATACAATGTGACCTAGGAAGGTCACCTGATCTAGCCAAAACTCACACTTTGAGAATTTTGCATAGAGCTTCTCCTGCTGAAGGATCTGCAGCACTATCCTCAAGTGTGTAGCATGGTCCTCTGGAGTCTGTGAGTATATGAGAATATCATCAATAAATACAATGACGAATTTATCGAGATACTCCCTGAAGATGTGGTTCATCAGCTCCATGAAGACTGCTGGAGCATTGGTTACTCCAAAAGGCATCACTACAAATTCGTAGTGGCCGTATCTTGTCCTGAAGGCCGTCCTGGGGATGTCACTTTTTTTTAACCTCAAATAAATCATCTATTCTAGGAAGGGGGTACTTGTTCTTGATGGTTACCTTGTTCAGAGTTCTGTAGTCTATGCACAGACGCATAGACCCATCCTTCTTCTTGACGAAAAGTACAGGAGCTCCCCAGGGTGAATGACTCGGGCGAATGAAGCCCTTGTCTAGTAGCTCCTGGAGTTGCTCTTGTAATTCCTTCAACTCTGCTGGAGACATACGATAGGGGGCCTTCGAGACCGGACCGGTACCTGGTACTAGCTCGATCTCGAATTCCACTTCTCTGTTGGGAGGTAGTCCAGGTAGTTCTTCTGGGAATACTTCTGGATACTCACAGACTACCCGTACATCCTCCTGCTTGCGCTCTTCCTTTGCTTCTATGTCCACTATGCGTGCAAGAAAACCAGCACACCCTTGTTCTAGCATCTGGTGGGCTACCAAGGCTGAGAGGAATTTCTGAGTCTTCCTCTTTGGGGCTCCTTGAAACTCGAATGGTGGTTCTCCTTCTGGGCTGAAAACCACCTTCCTTCTACGGCAGTCCACTGAAGCGCTGTACTTACTGAGGAAATCCATGCCCAGTATGATGTCGAAGTCTTGCATCGCAAGGACTATCAGATCGACATATAGCTCTCGGTCTGAAATCTTGATTGGCACAGCCTGGAGCCGCTGGGTGGATTCCATGATTTCCCCTGAAGGGAGAGTTGTCAGGAATCTGGACTCCCAACTCTCTGCAGGCACCTGTAACTTACTAGCAAAAGGTACTGATACGAAAGCATGGGTCGCCCCAGTGTCAAACAGTGTAGTAGCTAAATGCTGAAAAATAACTAATTGACCTGTTACGACCGTGGAGGCGCTGGCAGCTTCTTCCTTCGTGAGGGAAAAGACTCTGGCATTGGTTGGAACTGGTGCTGCTTCCAACCCTCCCTGACTGATCTGAGGTCCCTCCAGTATAGTAGGCATGTAATGTAACTGAGGCTTGCCTCCATACTGTACGGACTGCTGAGGAAGTACCTTAAACTTGTTTGGGCAGTCTCTGGATCTGTGTCCCTCTTGTCCACATGAGTAGCATCCAGTTACACCCAAAAGGCATGCTCCTGGATGGGTCCTCCCACACTTAGGACAAGGTGGATACTTAGCTTGCTTGTTCTCTGGGTTTCCTTTTTGGCTGCCAGGCCACTGCTTCCTTTTGTGGTTCTTGTTCTTCCAGTTCTGGTTATTTGGCTGAGGCCTCTGGCCTCCTGTTGTCTTGTTCTCAATCAGAACTGGCTTCTGCTATGTTTGCTGTGCCTTGATGCTATTCAGATAGTGCTCTGAGATTAGAGCACTACTGACCAACTCCTCGCTGGTCTGGGGTCGGTGCGTCCCGCTGTTCACGTTGAGTGCTATTTCAGGGTTCAGCATGCGGAGCATCAGTCTGACTCGCTCCTTCTCTGTGCTGACTAGCTCTGGGCAGAGGCGAGCTAGTCTGTTGAACTTCGCGACTGCTTCTCCCACTGGTAGGTTACCTTGTCTGAACTCCATGAAGTCCTCGTAGTGCTTGTTGGTAACCCGCATGTGGAAGAACTCCTCATAAAACTCTTGCTCAAAATCTGTCCAGCTCATCTGGTTGACTATCCTCTTACTCTTGACCCGCTCCCACCACATACGAGCATCTCCAGTTAGGCAGAAGGAGACACATTTGACCTTCTCGACTTCTGGCCAGTCAAGAAGCTCCATTGTGCTCTCTAAAGTCTTGAACCAAGCCTGGGCATCCCAGGGCTCAGTCGTGCCTGAGAAGCTTTCAGGTTTCAGCCTCTGCCACTGGACGAGGTATGCTTCTTGTCTTCGGTTCACGGCAGGGGTCTCCTGTGTGACTGGTGGAACTTCAGCCACCACTGGAGTTTCCACTCCTGCTGTGGGTGGTGTAGGGGGCACTGGGTGCTGATTTGCCATTAGTGTGGCGATGGTCTTCTGTTGTTCTGTAATCTGAACTTGCATTTGAGCAATGACTGCCATCAGGTTTGGCTGTTCTGTGCCAGGCTCATTGTTATCTTGAACTGGAGTTCTGTTCCTTGCATTAGGAGCTCGGCCTCTTCTTGCCATCTAATAATGCATAAGGGAACAAGAATCACTACTATATTTCTAGGTATAGAACTTGTTTTCTTACTTAGTAACCTAATATCCATTCTAGGGATTAAACATGATTCCGTGATACTAAGGTATTAAACATGCTTCCTTGTTCTATGCACATATGAGTAAGTACTTAAGCATTTCTCTATACTGCAATTAAGTAAAGGAGCAATAGAAAACTGAAACTTAAAGCTTTCTTACTTGAAGACGGCAAGGTTGATGCTGATGTGTGTGTGATGCTGGAGAATGGAAACTGCTCTGATACCAACTGTAGCGCCCCGCCTTCTCTACCTTAGTCGGACCGTTACTTTGTCTACTTCTTGACTCTAATGCAACGACTAAAAATGCGGAACTTTCTTTATCTTTTTTTTTGTATTTAAATCTATCTAAGAATGATATTCTAACTTTAATAGTCATGCATTTAAACTCATCACACAAGGTTCTATAACATTACTGAAGCATTATGGAATATGAATGTAACTTTTCTAAGCATATTTAAAGCAATAAAACTTAATTCAAAGGAGACTAACAACATCTTGGCACATGCATCAAATAGCTCCATCAAAGTACCGATATTCAAAACTACTCATGCTCAGACTCATCCAATACAATCATAAGGATATGTATACTAAATAGAATGACATGAAATCTTTACTCGTGGTTTTAAGACATGCAGAATATCTAAAACGCAAATACTTGGATAAATTCTAGGTGATTTAACTTAACTAAGAACATGTAACAAATGCACTTTAAGTCTTTTATTCATCTTGTCCCAAGGACCTCTCCAAGGTCAGCCACCACACACACGTCACTCAGCACCGCCTCGTCGTCTTCCTTCAGAATTGCTTGCCTTTACCTTTACCTGCAGTAAGAGGAAATGCAACTAATAAGCATAAAGCTTAGCAAGTACTATCTAGCTCACAAAATCTCGAAATGTGCAAGCATGCTTTTTAAACAATGTGAAATCACATGAGATACTTTTATGCTTAAAAGAAACACTAAAACACGTATAACTCAAAACATGCATACTCAAGCATTAATAAGTCTTAACTCATTTTTTTCTCTTGGCTTAACTTAAAACTTTAGCAATTCTTTAACTTTAAATATTTCTTTACTTTTAGAAAACTTTGCTAAAGCATATACTTGAAAATAATAACTCACTTGGATCCACTTAAGACGTAAGTGCCATCTTATGCGCGTTCCCTAAAAGGTTGGGGTAGCGAGCCGCCAATCCTAATAGAGCAGACCTTGGTCTACCAGGGCCAAGACCTTGGAATTGGACACCTGGATTTCTTTAACGACGCCCTTGGACGTCGGGTACTGGCCTTAGAAAATAAAATAGCTTTTCTTTCTTTTCTTTCTTATCTTTAAATGCCTTGGCATTTTATCGAACACCTTGTGTGCCCAAATCCCTAAGTCTTGACTTTTGGGGATTTCGTAAGGCCTTGGCCTTCTCTTTTCTTTTTCTTCATCTTTCTTTTCTTTTCTTATAGATTTCTTAGACCCTAAACTCACATAGGGTACTCTATCAAATATATATAAGCATATAATGAACTAAGATCACATGCAACATCTTAACTAAAAGTAAATATCTCCTTTAAAACATTTAAGGGAAAATTCTTACGGAAAACCGCCTCTTACTACAGGTGAGCAGTACTTACCTTGATTTCTTGGACTTACAACCGAAATTAGACGACTAGGGCTCGGGTGAAACTTGAGATCTCTACGAACCGTCCGCGTCTACGTGTTCTTCTCGTCGAGACGAACGAAACGCTCCGCACTCCTTGCTTTTCCTTGGCCGGCGCCCCTTAGGAGAGGAGAGGAGGAAAGAAAACCTAGGTTCCCTTTTGTTTTCGCCGCCCCTCCCTCGCCCCCTTCTCGCACGCAACCGAAAATTCTCCTCCAAGGGTTTCACGCGACTTAAGCGGGGTTTAAATACCTCTTCATGAAAAAACGTAACTACTCTATAAAATTATTTCTCTCCACCTTTTGTTGTGATTGATACCCTAGCCCAGTCGGTCACTTGCGCGCCCTTAAGCGCTTGCTCCTCCTGTGGTCGCGAGTTTGAACCCCCCTGCTGCCCTTTAAAGTTTTTCCCTTTTTAAAAATACTAAACGGACTCGGAAAATTCCATAAAAATATCTAGAATATTTCTAAAACATTTTTAAATAGTTCTAAGGACTTTAAGGACTTAAAATGGAAATTTTGGGGCGTTACAACAAGAGCATGAGCACAAAGAGAATGTATCAATTAGTGAATTGGTTGTTTCAAGCTTTGTCTTGATGCTCTTTTTATAGTATTTCTTCGATCGCATGGAGCCTTCCCAATCACCTGGGTAAGGACTGAACAGACTACAAGTTTTAACCACGAAATAATGTTAACAAAGCTCTCCGATCGACTAAAAGACCTCCAATCGCTATGAGAAGGGGTCAAATTTGATCTTGACATGAATGGCTCGGATTGTTGATAACATCATCTCCTAGTCGCTTGGAAGATGCTCTGGTTGCCTATATCCTCTTATCTCCCCCACCCTGATACAGTCGCCTGGACCCTTCAAATTCCTTCGTCAAGAGATATCATCGACCAGACACCCTTGGACTCCCTTTGATTGCCTGGAATCACCTAACCTTACTTCCTTACAATTATTACACGTTATGAGTATAATAGAAAATGTAAAGTTACTCACACTTACTTTGGGTCTAAATACTCAAGCTCCAGCTGACTCATCTAGCAAGCCACATCTCCCAACTGCTTCCAATTGAACTTGTTTATCAAGTCTTTAGCTCCTAGCTAATCCCACTCAGACATTGTTCACCCTGCACCCAAGTAGGACTTTTGTTTGTTAATCTTTCAACTCCCAATTAGCCCCACTTCAACTTTGATTCACCTAGCACCATGCTAGGACTTTGATTGTCAAGCCTTCAACTCTTAGTTAGTCCCCGCTTGGACTTGATTCACCTAGCACCAAATAAGAAATTTGTTTGTTAATCCTTCAGCTATCAGTTGGTCCTACTTGGACTTGATTCATCGAGCACCAAGTTAGAAATTTGTCTGCTGAGCTTTCAACTCTCAGTTGGTCCTGCTTAGATTTGATTCACCTAGCACTAAGCTAGAAATTTGTCTATCAAGCTTTTAACTCTTAGCTGGTCTCACTTATACTTGATTCACCTAGCACTAGGCTAGGAATTTTTTTACTTGGGTTCCGACCAAGACTTAGTTCATGCCTAGTCCACTAGGACTTCATCACTGCATAGCTCTCAACCAAGTCTTTATAACATGTCAAGTCACCTGTACCTACAAATTTAACACAACTGGTTAAATCATAACAAACCTAACTTAACATTAGTCATATATCAAAACTTTGAGTTAAGTATTGTGCACCCAACACCAAAAAAAACTACTAGGGAACATTTATAAATTGTTACATACCATAGTTACATAATTATAGGTAGAGATACCGCTGTAGAATCTGAATCAAATAATACTATTTTGTGGCATATGCGGTTGGATCATATGGGTAAGCATGGGATGCTGGAGTTTTATAAAAAAGAGTTCAATTAAGGGCGTCCAAATATACAAACTCGACTTATTACAAATAATGTATTTTTGGAAAATAAATCATAATGTAGTTTAAGACAACGACACATGAGATGGAAGAAATTATAGATTATGTTCATACAAACCTTTAAGAATAGACCAGTGCAACATCACGTGAAGGACATGTGTATTTTATGAGTTTGATCAATGATTACTCATGGAAAGTCTGGATCTACTTCATGAGCCACAAATAAGAAACTTTTTCAAAGCTAAAGACGTGAAAAACTGAAGTAGAGAATCAGACTGAAAAAAAATTAAATATCTAAGATCAGATAATAGTACTAACTACTAAGTATATTACAAATTCAAAGGTAGGATTTTTGTGAGAAACATTGTATCAAGAGACACTTTACAATTCACAGGACACCACAACAAAATGGTATAATAGAAAGGATGAATAGGATGATAATTGAGAAAGCTCGATATCTCATATTGAATGCATGACTTATAAATTTTGGACAAAGACAGTAAACTTGACATGTAACTTGATTAATAGATCGTCGAGGGTAGCACTAAAAGATAAAGTATCAAAGGAATTGTGGATAGGTAATACAATTAATTACTCCAGTCTGAGAGAGTTTGGATGTCCAATCTACATGCATATTTCTAGTGAAGATATATCAAAGGCTCACAACCTGTCCTTAGGTTATGTGAAGGGAGGTAAATCACTGGTGACTATTAATCCAAGCAGTAACCAGTACATAGGAGAGGACAGAAACCTGACTACTAGCCAGAAATTGACACCTATATATCATGGTGACAACATACCATGCACTAGCTAACTGCCCGTCCCGAAGGGACAATTTCATTATCTTCTTGTTACTATATATGGATGATATGTTGATTGCTGCAAACAGTATATGAAAGATGTCAATGAGTTAAAGAAGCTTTTGACTAAGAAATTTGACATGGAATATTTGAGTATGGCTAAGAAGATTCTTGGGAAAGAAATTAGATGAAGTCTCTGAGAAATTATGGTTATCTTAATAGAATTATGTTGAGAAGGTGTTTGATAGATTTAACATGGTTAAAGCACGATCCATGAATATACCTCCGGCGCATCACTTCAAGTTGTCCATTTCATAGTACTCAAAGATGGACAAAAATATCCAAAATATGTCAAAGGTTTTTTATGGCAATGCAATTAGTTGTCTAATGTATGTCATGGTTTATACAAGATTTGATTCAGCATATGTTATTAGTGTGGTTGATTAGTAATTTCTTTCAAATCCTAGTTAACAACAATAGAATGTGGATAAGTGGATTTTCAGATACTTGAGGAATACTACAAACTATACATCATGTTCAGCAGAATACACGATGATCTTTCAGTTACAGGATAAGTGGATGCAGACTATGTAGGGGATTTTGTCGATAGAAGGTCTACTATCGGGTATGTTGGTGTTATCTTCCTTGGGCCAAGGTTGACCAAGGTGACTAAGCTTGAGTGGGTTCAAGCTTGAGTTTCAATGATTGATAATATGTGTGAATAAGAAGTCAAGTAGGTCAATGTTGATTGAGGACTTGACTGGAGAAGTCTTAACTAAAAGCTAGGCAAATGGAAAGTTCTAGTGGGACTAGGCAAACCTAGTTTTAAACTAGGTTAAGTCCAAGATAGGTCAGCTGACAGCTAAAACACTTGGCACAATAGAAGTCTCAATTGGACTAGGCAAATCTAGTTGGGAACTAAGTTAAGTCCAAGAAAGGTTAGCTGGGAGCTAAACACTTAGCATGAGTGAAGTACTAATGAGACTGGGCAAACCTAATTGGGAACTAGATTAAGTTCAAGGAGGATTATTTGAGAGCTAAATACTAGGCATAAGAGAAATCCTAGTTGGGAACTAGGTATGGGGAAGTCCTAGTTGGGAATCAGGCAAAGGAAAGCCTAAGTTGATCAAGAGTTGACTGAATACTTGATGAGGAAGCCCTAATAGGTCAAGGTTGACTGAATGCTAGGTAATGAGAAGTCCCAATAGGCCATGATTGACCAGGTGTTGGGCAAGGAAACCCTAGACTTGGGTTAGATAGGTTAGGGTTTGGGCAATCGATTGGCCCAATACTAATCGATCAGGTGATCGATTGAGTAACTCTTTCTCGAGGATAAAAGCATTCTTAATCGATTTGGTGTCGATTAAGATGTTAACCAATCGATGAGGTAATCGATTGGGAGCCTTTTGTTGCAAGAATAGAAGCCTTCTTAATCATTCAGGTGATCGATTAAGAGACTAGTCAATCGACCAGGTGATCGATTGGGAGAAATCGCAAGCGAACAATAGCTTCCCAAATTGATTAGGAAGGTTCTTCTTCCCGAATAGAAGGATTCCTAATTGATCAATTGATCAATTAAGGAGTTGGTTAATCAATTAAAGTGAGGCTTAATAGATTGGGAAAAGCTATAAAATAGTTGTTGTAAGGATTGGACAGTTGGATTGAATCTGATTTGATGTGGTAATCAATTGGGAACCCTAATCAGTGCGATATAAAGGATTTCACAAAGGCTTCATACATTCTTCTTCTATGCCCTTCTCCGACTTTGTTCGCCCATTCTTGGGAATTCTTGGAGACAAGTGTCACTATATTTTCAAACATCAAGAGGTTAATCAAAGTAACAAGAGAGCAAGCTAAACAAGATTTCATTATTGTAAATTATGTTCGATTTCATTTGTATTTACTTGTGCGTTGTATTTATTGTTTTTGAGTTTGTACAAGGCTTCTCCGCCTCTAAGAAGAAGATCATTCATAGTGGAGCTGTCAGTGTGAGAAGAGTATATCCTTGAATTAGTTATCTCAAAGAGGTGGACACCAAGTAAAGAGG
Source organism: Boesenbergia rotunda (assembly GCA_024364735.1). Taxonomy (NCBI): domain Eukaryota; kingdom Viridiplantae; phylum Streptophyta; class Magnoliopsida; order Zingiberales; family Zingiberaceae; genus Boesenbergia; species Boesenbergia rotunda. The sequence continues at coordinate 108,402 of JAGFNQ010000654.1, forward strand.
AGTTAGCATTGCTTCAAAGTTTCTGCAGCGACAAATCATCAAAGAGCAAAGCAAGTTATTCAGCCTCTTATAGCTCTCAACGTGTCCTAACATAATATGTGTTCACTTCTAGATAAATATTATATAAGAAGGTCCACACTTCTAAAAACGTTGGAGATATATTGACAAAGCCAATTACTGCAAAGAATTTGATCAAGTATTGCTTAAAGTTGATCTATTTCTCTAGTTGTTGGAGGGGTGCAACCCAAACTCAACGTTTAAGGTGGCAGTCTTCACAGATGCTCGTATTTCTCCTAAGGGGTGAATATTCACTGAGGTGGAGATTGTTAGAACATGACTCGTATAAGGAGTATGTTGGAATGAGCGTGTCATGAAACACAACAAGCTTGTGCTTACTGTTAGAACATGACGACGGTGTGACGCGATTATGCTTAGAAGCATGGCTAGATCGTGTCACGTATTGGAGATGTTGGAGAGTCCACCACACAGTCGTGCCCATGAACATGGCCTGACCATGTTTGGGTTTGTGGGCGAGTGCACGATCAAGCCGTGCTTTATCTGGAGGCATCGAGATTTATGCAAGATTCCTGTTATTACTTAGTATTTTTGGTATGAAATACCATGTATAGCTTGGCTGTATAAATATGATCATTGTAACCCTAAAATATATATACAAAATTTCAATTGAAATTTTCTTGGCTGTTTTTGTAGAGTAGGTACATTGTCTAACCATGTTCAAACTTCGTGCTCAATCTTCTCTCGATTTTCTTTTTCTTTTTTTTGTGATTTTTCCACGATTGTTACGACGCTACCTCAATGTTAGATGATGTTTGAGATTTATTCAATTCTTTCAAAAAAGCATAGTATTGATATCCTTGATGTCCTCTTATTTTAAGTTTTGGGATACATTTAATACGTAATTACTGTCTATTATAGTATTGGTATATTTGAAAGGGAACCTTAATGTAATAATAAATTTATTATCATGTGATTTTATGATCACAAAGTTAAATCATAGAAATAGTCATTTATAATGCAAGTAAAATTATATATAATAGATTAATATGATTCGATCCTACCTTGAGATTCTGATTAATGAAATTCATATACCGAACTATCTATTATAAAAAAAAATATTGACCAGGTAACAGACGAATTTGGGGTGACCGACTCGGTCTCACGTAAATAGATTATTATTTGCACAATATTATTCTAGTACTCAATTAAATTTAACCAAAACATGAAAATAGATTATTATTCTAGTACTGAATTAAAAAATCAAAAGAATTTTTTAAAAATTGGAAATCATAAAAAAAATTATTATTTTCATTTATCATTAAAATAGATTCTCATTCGGCCTTACTTTATTTTTATTCTAGATTTTTTTTATTTTTCAATATTATTATAAAATTATAATTGCTGATTATAAGAAGAATTTAACCCAAGTTGCACAATTATGAACAGCATATTCCCAACTACTATAAGCTATATATACTTTATCTCTTTAATCATTTATAGGATGTCCAATGAGCTAGTGAGGATAATTTTTGATTTTTGTCGATTTCAAGTACTAATGAATTGTGGTTCGAAAGTCCAAGGGCAAATTTACATACGATCGGGGGCTACAACCCTTTTAAATTTTTAATAATATTATTTTTATAAAAAAAAATTATTCTCTTAGTATAGTTTTTTTTTTAATTTTCTTAGGATATATAATATTTCACTCGTTTAAATATAAATATTTATAATTGGTCTAATGGTAAATTTAATTTTTATTTTAACATGCATCTAGGACTTAAATCTTTTAGAATACTATTTTTTTAAAAAAATATTTTATTATTTTTTAAATTTCATATAAATATTTATTATATAATTTGAAAATTACAATTCAATTCTAGATTCACCCTTGCAAAGTCACTGGTGAAAAAAAAAATCTACAGTAGTGAATGAGAGTCGGTGGTTCAGCGGCATCTCTAATTCGAAGTGGAAGACAACGGGAAAAAGAATGATCCGAGTTGACAAATCTATTCGATATTCCATAAAAAGCAGAATTTCAAAGTCCATGATGTGAAATCAAATATATCTGTGTCTTAGTGCAAGGCTGCGGTCTGTGTATTATATTCCCCCTCAATTTAAACGACCTCGACCATTCGGCTCTTATAAATGCTAAATATAGGAGCCGCCTTTTTCTACCTATAAATAGAAGCTTTTTTTTTTACCTATAAATAGAAGCTTGACTTCGGAGCTTTCTGTGGAGAAGAAGCTCGAGACGGCGGCTTCTTCGGCAATGGCGAAGGCGAAGGTGGTGTTCGTGATGGGCGCGACGGGCACCGGAAAGTCTCGCCTCGCCATCGACCTCGCCCTCCGCTTCGGCGGCGAAGTCGTCAACTCCGACAAGATGCAAATCTACGACGGCCTCCACGTCATCACCAACAAGGTCACCGAGGAGGAGCGCCGGGGAGTGCCCCACCATCTCCTCGGCGGCCTCCCTCCCGACGCCGACTTCACCGCAGGAGACTTCCGCGCCGAGGCTACTCGCGCCGTGGAGTCCGTCGTCCGCCGCGGTCGCCTCCCCATCGTCGCCGGCGGCTCCAACTCCTTCATCGAGGAGCTGGTCGAGGGCGCCGGCCGCGAGTTCCGCCGCCGGTTCGAGTGCTGCTTCCTGTGGGTGGATGTCCACCTGCAGGTGCTCCACCGGTTCGTGGCGGAGCGGGTGGACGGTATGGTGGCGCGCGGGCTGGTCGACGAGGCGCGAGCGCTGTTCGACCCGGACGCCGTCGCGGACTACTCGCGCGGCGTCAGGCGCGCCATCGGCCTGCCGGAGATGGACCGGTTCCTCCGCGCGGAGGCGGAGGACGCCGGGGAGGCCGACAAGGCCGCGCTGATGGAGGCGGCCATCGACGAGATCAAGGTCAACACGTCCAAGCTCACCTGCTGCCAACTGCAGAAGATAAACCGCGTGTGCGGCTCCTTCGGGTGGCACGTGCGGAAGGTCGACGCCACCGACGTGTTCTCGAAGAGCGGCGCGGAGGCGGACGCGGCGTGGGAGGAGCTCGTCTTCGGGCCGAGCGTCGACTTCGTCGCCGAATTCTTGCACCGGCGCCGGGAGTCGCCGGAGGCCGAGTCGCCGCCAATCGGCGTGGTCTTGTCCAAGTCGGTGATGGTCAAGGAGTCGTTGACGGTTCCAGTCGCCGTCGTGGGGGCCACAATGTGAGGGCAGAATACGCATCTCCAATAATTACATAGTAAGAGGAGCAGTGGAGTTAGATCGCATAGTTTCTTGGCGCGGCTACGCGAGAATCGTAAGTTCGGCAATATTCTGAGCCTGCGAAATGAGGAATAATTAATAGTTAGAATTTGATCGGAATGGATTCTGCACTCAAATTACTTTCAACCAAGTGTTGACATTGAGTTTGATGTGACGTTGGGGGGTTATTAAGAATATTTACTTAGTTCCGATTATCACATATTAATCCATGTAAATTAGATATTTAATATCAATTAAATAATAATAATAATAATAATAATAATAGTAATTATAAAAATAAAATATTTTTCATCATGTCACCCTCGTATTTATGGTTAGCAACTCCAAGTATCTTAAGATCGACTTGACAATCTGATCCGAATCGATTCGAAAAAAATTAAATCCAAATTTGGATTGGAAGTTTTCGGGTTTAAGTCGGATTCAGGTTAGAGAGTTTCGGATTAGATTCGGGTCGGGTCAGGTTCGGGTTTGTTGACCCAAATTTAAAGTTTAGTAGGATTTTTTTGAATTAAATTAAATTTTATTTCGAAAATTAAGATGTGTTTATATATATTAATATCAATATTAGTTTATAATGATGGAGTATTAAGATAAAAATAAAGAATTATAGAGAAAATAATAAAAAAAAATCATTTTAAATCGATTTTTTGGATTATTAGGGTTAGTCAAGTTGGTTAGGTTAGGGTTCAGATTCAAGTTTGAATTTAAGAGTTTCAAATTAAATTTGGATTCGGATCGGATGCAACTCAGGAGTTTTAAAAAAGAAATTTCAATCCCATCTGAATTTCATCTGATTCATCAAATTAACACCCTGTTCCGAACTCATAAAATCACTTTATATAATTGTGATATTTGAATCATTCATAATACTGAATTGCCTATTCGGATCATTCCTATTTCTCGAATTTATTCCGAAATATCTCATCTCTAAAAATATTTTAAAAAATCATCACTCCTAACAAAAGTTCATACTTTCAACCGAAATTTTACTAAGAGATTTTTTTTAATAAAAACTATGTATAATGTCTAGACTATAAAAAAGGTTAAAATATATAGTTTTTATAAAAAATTGTTAATTTTTAAATGCTTCTCAACAGTTAAAATATATTAATGGAGTTTACTCGACTTTCTTTATTTTTTTAATTCAAATATTTCGATTATTGATCCGATTAATTTTATAAATTGTTTTTTTTCCCTAAGCCCCACCCCAACCAATAAATTCAAAAGAATAATTAATGCTTTTTGACGTAACAACTCAACAATCTAAACTTGACAAATTTAGTCGCCAATTTGTTTCAGGTCAAGAATGGAGAAGAAAAATACGACTATTAATTTGAATGTTAGCGCGTGAGGGAAAAAACAATCTCAATAGTCTGTACATGGTTCATTGATGTCGAGGGCAATATATCAAACTTTAGGTGCATGGTTATTATTTATCTATATAGTTCCATGATTGGTTAGTATGTTTCCGTGATTTATTTTTTCCGTGTTGACCCTATAATAAATTAACGGGAGCTTTAGAGGCGAGTGAATCATCTTTTACCTCCATAACTGGTTAGTGTGGTCTCCAAGGGATGGACTAATGGTTAATACGTGAGTATTATCTACTTGAGGTTTGAAGGTCAAAACTTGATAAAATCAGTGTGCCCGCGCCTCCCCATGTACTAGCCAAAATATCCGGGCTAGTAGCCCCTGTGATTATCTCCTCCATGTTGGCCCTGGAACGGGTTAGCGCGGGCGATGGAGGTGAGCGAATCACCTTTTTGCCGTCATGACTGGTTAGTGTGAAAACTTGACAAAGTCAACGTGTCCGCCCTCCCCACGCGCTAGCCACAAATTCGGGCTAGTAGCCCCTGTGATTTACCTCTTCCGCGTTAGCCTTGGGACAGATTGGCGAGGGCATTGGGGGTGAGTGAATCACCCTTTGCCACCACGATTGGTTAGTGTGTGTCTCCACGGGATGGACTAATGGTTGATGCGTGGGTATTGCCACATTGAGATCTGGGGGTCAAAACATGGCAAAGTCAATGTGGCCGCTCTCCTCATGCACTAGCCACAACATCCGTGCTAGTAGCTTGTAGGAATCTATAGGTAAAAACATTTAAAATCGCAACGGAAATAAGATCTCTCGAGCGATTCATGCGAAAGAAAAACTCATACAAAGTGATCTACAATTCCTATCTTATAGGAATACCTTTGTCGCGCGCCCTTCGCTTATCCCGCTAGTCCTTTGGTTCGACGGATCTCTTACACGTTCAAGTGTCCGTGCCTCTATGCATATCCACACGAACACGATCTACATCTCGGAGAAGAATCACCTTAGTTGTGCTATCAACTTGGGATGGTTCATAAAGCACAAGAATCTCCACTAGGGAGTTATGGACAAGGAGGAAGAAAAAAGAGAAAGAGAGATGCCACCTCTAGCCTTTGACAAGGGGGGATATTTATACCCATCTAATGAATACCAAAGATCTATGTCCCTTGAGCTTCTCTCATCTTAATGCTAATAAAACCCAATGTCTCTTGGTATTCCTTGAGACTCTTAATATTCTATTCATCTAATGAATAGAATGTCTCTTAACCTTCCTCTTAAATAATATTTATTAAACCCTTTAATGAATATTATCCATAATTAAGTGGTTGAGTCTAATCTAGATGAGTCTAACTCAAATTAGACTCAATCCCATAATCTAATTGGATTCACTTGAGTCTAACTCAATTAATCCAAATCGAATCAAATCTTAGTCAAACCAAGATCAATTAATCTCCGAAGCATCGTGTCCTTAGTGTGTGACCCAATAGGTTCTCGTAACGTTGGCAATGTGTCTAAACCACTGTAAACACATAAGCAATGAGCGGCATCTAGCAATACATCATTGCTACCCAAGTAACAAGAAAAGTCGAGATCCGACTAAACCTCCGTGACTATGATAATGTATAACCTTGTCCTTCTATCCTCGATATTTAGATTGACCAATGAGGCATAGACCGTGTCATCCTCAGTCAATCTTGTGTTTCTTGATCCCCAAGTAGACTCACTCAAACAAATGAGCTCAATATCTCATATTGACTCATTTGAGCATGACCATGCGTTTTAGTAGTCCTACTCGATCAAAGGGCCCACATATATCACTCCCGTCATATGAGAGGGATAGATCTCATCTACATCACTCACATCTCTCCGCATAATTCATTACATACTCAGTGATCGCCTTTATAGTCCATCCTGTTACGGGTGACGGTACCAAAGTACATAACTCCTTATGTAGGGAACCATAGTGACTTCAGGTCTAAGGACTATTCATACTAATAGTCACATGAGAAAATTTATGACACTCATATGACAATTTATGAAACTTTCTCATGGCGGGTCAATTCAGTACACATTCTCCAATATATACCCATGTGTCAACTTGATATCACATATCCATGACTTGTGAGCTCAAGTCATCAGTTGACCTATATACTAGTCTCCATGCATTAATATTGTCCTTAAATATTAATACTTGACTAGGAATGGTTTAGAGTAGTGTTCTCTACATCATCTCACTATTGATTCAACCAATCGATATGATGTAGATAAGAACCTATTACCCAAGGATATTATTATACTTAGTTATTTGACACAAATACATAGTAAGTATAATAACCAATCATGCCTTATTAATTATAGAATATGATACAAAATGTCCCTAGTCAATCATCACATAATTGGCTCTAGGGCTCATACTAACATAGCTTCCATGATTTACCTCCTTCATGTTGGTCATGGGACGGTTTGGCCAGGGCGTTAGAGGCGAGCGAATCACTTTTTTGCCACCATGGCTGGTTAGTACGTGGGTGTTGTTATATTGAGGTACGGGGAGTCAAAATTTGGCAAAGTCAATGTGCAACCCACCTCGCGCGTTAGCTACAACTTCCGAGCTAGTAGCTTAAATCCGTGATTTACTTCCTCCGTGTTAGCCCTGGGACAAGTTGGCAGGGGCGTTGAGGGCGAGTGAAACGCCTTTTGCCACCTTGACTGATTTATTTGGCCTCGGACTTATGGTGCAGCGGAAGGACGACTAGTTGTTATCCACGGTTCGATCCCCATCTATGACATATTTTGTAGGAATTTTTCTTCCAAATAGGGCACGAACTTGGAACGCTAGGTTTCTGGACCGCCCGCAGCGAGCGCTTCCTAATTTACCCTAGTGACCGGTGGAAAACTTCTGTGAGGTTGGGTTGGTCGCTTGAGGTTCGACGTTATCCAATCTCGTTAATCATCGATTGATTTATTTGGGTCCCCACGGAATGTACTGATGGTTAGTGCTTGAGTGTTGCCACCTCGAGGTCTGGGGTCAAAATCTGGCAAAGACAGTGTGCCCTCCCTCCCCACGCGTTAGCCATAACATTCGAGTTAGTAGTCCCCGTGATTTATCTTCTTCGTGTTGGCATCGAAACGGATTGGCAAGAGCGCTGGGGGTGAGCGAATCGCATTTTGCCACCTTAACTGATTTATTTGGGTCTTCACATGATGGAATGATAGTTAGAGTGTGGATATTGCCACCTTGAGGCCTAGGAGTAAAAAACCTGACGAAGTTAGTGTGCCTCCCTCCCTACGCGCTAGTCACAACATCCGGGCTAGTAACCCCATGATTTACCTCCTCCATGTTGGCCCTAGGATGGATTGACAGGAGCATTGGGAGCGAGTAAATCACCTTTTGCCATCTTGACTGATTTATTTCAGTCTCCACGGGATAAATTGATAGTTAGGATATGAATGTTGCCATCTTGAGGTCTGAGAGTCAAAAATCTGGCAAAGTTAGGCCCCCTCCCCATGCGTTAGCCACAACATCCGGGCTAGTAGCCCAATGATTTACTTCCTCTGTATTGACCTTAGAACGGATTGGCGGGAGCGCTGGGGTGACAAATCGCCTTTTGCCACATTAACTGATTTTTTTTGTCTCAATTGGATGAACTGATGATTAAGATGTGAGTGTTACCATTTTTAGGTATGGAGGTTAAAACTTGACAAAGCTATTGTACCCGCCCTCTTCACACACTTGCCGCAATATTCGGACTAATAGCTTCCGTGAGTTATCTTTTTTGTATTGATCCTATGATAGGTCGACAAAAGTGTAGAGTGAGTGAATTATCTTTTATCACCGTGACTGATTTATAAAAAAATGTAAATTTAATATAATGTATTATAAAAAGATTGAAATTACTAATACATGATTTATCTTTTAAATTTTTTTTATTAATATAGTAAAATACAACAAAACAACCGACAATTTAATTGAGACTTTTTTTTATATTTTTTATTCACTATAAATAAATTTAAAAGTTGGAAAGATAACTAAAATATATAGTGGAATTTAAAAAACAATCCCCAAATTAAAAAACATATTTAATATTTGTTATTTTCAAGTAATTTGATTTTATTTCAAATTAAAATCCCTCTGAAACTTCCTTGCGCGTCGTTTTCACTTTCCAACCCTTCCCCGTTAATGAGGGCGCCGCCTCTGCCCGTCGCCTCTCCAGTCAAAAACCCTCGTCGGAGTCCAACAGGCGTCGGTGAGATCAACCGTCTAAATGACGAGAGACGCAGCTGCGACAGCCAGTGGTGGCACTGGCCAGGCAAGCATCCAGGTCGTCGTGATTGGGGATGCCGGCACCGGAAAGTCCACTCTCATCGAAGCCATCGCCACCGGGTCTTTCGTGGCAGAGGTACCCCATTTACTGCCCCCCGTCCATCTTCCTTCCAACTCCTATCGCTATAGCGTTCCCATCATTGTCGTCGATACTTCACCCAGGTATGTAAGCACAAATTTGTGATTTTTTTTTCTTCCTCCAGTTATATTCTCCTTACGTTCGTTGCCTATCCGTTTCAGGTCCGAGCACAAGGAAAATCTGATCGCAGAATGCAAGGCCGCTGATATTATAATCTTGACGTATGCCTGCGATTCCCGTTCCACCCTTGACCGCCTGTGCACCTATTGGATCCCTGAACTCCGCCGATTGGAGGTCATTTCATGATGCCTCTCTTCATTGCCGATTATTCTGGAAGTTAGTCGGTTTTAATTTCTTTTCATTCTCCGCGTGGGTTGTGCAGGTGAAGGTGCCAATGCTTGTGGTCGGTTGCAAGCTGGACCTTCGGGATGATCAGCAGCATGTTCCTCTGGACCAGGTGATGGAGCCCATCATGCACCAGTTTCGCGAAATTCAGACATGCATAGAATGTTCTGCCCTCAGACAGTTTCAGGTGCAATTTTACTTGTGAAGTTGTTGATAGTGTTATTCTTCGTGACAAATTTTCTTTGGTTATCTGAAAAGCTCATCTTCTTTGTTTGTCCACATGTTTGCATAATCAGTTCAAGCTATGAGGCACTGGGATATGTTAAATCAGTCTTTAACTAATTGACAAATAAATTATAGGCTTACTTAAATCAGTCTTCAGTAAACGGTTTAGATATGCAATTGAAAGGAACTGTATTGTTTGTTTCATTGCAGCACAAGTCCACAACGTTGAGACAATGATTCTTGTTTCATCTCTACCCGCTCTTTTGTGCAAATCATTGTTCCTTGTGCAACCACCTAGAAGATGCTAGGTTATTCTCTTGGCGTCTTACTGGTTGATAAATACTTGCTACTCGATCTAATAAATTGACTGCCGTTATCAGCTTTACAAAACTTGAAGGGCTATTTATGCAATTGGTCACATAATTTGCCAAATAGTATGGCACCGTTTTAGAATGTCTTTAGGTGTCACTACATATCTTCTTGGTACTCAAGATTTCATGCTTATTGTGTAATTTATATAAGAACACAAAGATACATGTATACAATAAAAAATGAAACCAGACGATACAGGCAAATTCCATATCAACAAATATCATTTGGTTATATTGTTTACTTGGAGGAAAGAAAAGGAATAGAAGGAAAATGAAGTAGTTTGTGTGGAGATAAAGAAAAAATAAATGAATTATATTATCTTATTTTTAAGCTATTTCTTATATCTTGTTTTTAGGGATGGAATTGAAGGCAGAGAAACACTCTTACTTATTCGTCCTTGTGGAGTGCACAAAATTTCATTTCCATTTTTTTATATTTGATTTTGGCAGAAATATATGGAGAAACTTTTTTTTTTTGCCTTATTTTGGTCTAAGTATAGATGACATTAAGCTGAGTGATGAGTACATGATAAATGTTAAACACATTATGTAAACTTAGAATCTGCAGATGAAGAACCAAGTATTCATGCTCATGCAAAATGCACAAGCATATGCAGAAGCAAGCTGCAAAAAAAAAAACCCCTTCACATGAATGCACACGAATGTTTCATGGGTGTACATCTTTTACACATAAATGTCTATACGTACAGTTGTAGAGATCGTTTGGAACATTACTGTGCTTTGCCATGAATGATTTACACCATTTTTATGTACTTCAATGCTTAAACAAACTAATCTTATTGGATATTGTATCAGAAGCATATTTCTTGTTTGACTATTCTCTGTTTTTTCAGATCCAAGAAGTCCTTGATTATGCTCAGAAGGCGGTTTTTCATCCAACTGCTCCTCTATTTGATCAGGGGACAGATACATTGAAGCCTCGGTGTGCAAGGGCTTTGAAAAGGATATTCATCTTCTTTGATCGTGATAGAGATGGCGTACTAAATGATGCCGAACTAATTAACTTCCAGGTTATTCAAGTTTTCACCTGTAATTGCTTTTTCTTAGGATAAATTAAGTTCATCAATTACATTTTACAACAGGATGCTTTTATATATTTTTTGGAATTATATTGACCTTGTGGTACGTCTTCCAGGTTACATGTTTTAATGCTGCTCTCCAGTCATCTGAAATTATGTGTGTTAAGAGGATTATTCAAGATAAGATACCTGAAGGAGTTGATGACTGTGGGATAACATTAATTGGATTTATTTGTCTACATGCCCTTTTCATAGAGAGGGGCAGCCTCGAAACAATTTGGACAGTCTTGAGGAAGTTTGGTTATGATAATTATCTTAAGCTCAGAGATGAACTCCTTTCAACAACGCTAATCCTTACTCCAGATCAGGTACTATTGCTTGTTATTACCATGTTCATTTTTTTGTTACTCTTAGAAAGTAAGTTCTTACCATCTTTGGTTGAAATAAATTACCTGTTAACTAAAAGAATCAAAAAATTGCTATATTGAACTATAAGCAAAGTTTCAGTGGCTCTTAAGTGGCTGCGGTCAACCCCTGAGTTATATGAAATTAGTTGTGCTGATATGCCATCAGACTCGTTCCTTCGAATATGGGATATTATTTAAAACTTTGGTTCTCTCTGTAACATCCAGTATAGTAGGCATTTCATTGTGAATGGCGATGTTCCTGGTAGAGCTTGCATTTCTTTGTCAGTTGATTCAATCTAAGTTAACCCTTGTTTTTATTTTGTAGACTGTGGAGCTCAGTGTTGAAGCTCTGGATTTCTTGAAGGAAATCTTCCATATGTTTGACATTAACAGTGTATGGAACTATGCCTATTTCTATAAAATATCAAATTCTGTTTTTATTTAAAATTTTTGTTGGTGCAATCATACCTTGGATGAAAAGTTTCAATGATTGACAATCATTTCAGTTTAGGCTAATACGTTGGATCTAATATTGAATTTCAAGTGTGCAGGATGGAAGAAGTCCAAGGAAAAGTTGGGGATCGAATACTTGGCATGGAGATCCGGATATGAGGAAGCTCCAGGCACTAAGTCCAAGGAATGGTTGAGGATCAGATACTTGGCATGAAGACTCGGAGACGAGGAAGCTCTAGGCACGAAGTCCAAGGAATGGTTGCAAATCGAATTCTTGGATGAAGACCCGGAGATGAGGAAGCTCCAGGAATGAAGTCCAGGAAACAAGAGGTTTCACTGGCATGAGGTAATTGGGTTCGATTGAGAGTGTATACTTGAAGGTTTAAGATTGAGAATCTTAAACCTAAGTGTATCAATCGATTGGGAAGGTACCAATCAATTAGCTGATCGATTGAGTGACATTCTGTGCGTGAACAAAATACTTCCTAATTGATTACTCAATCGATTCGGAGATATTCTGTGCAAGAACAGAATACTCCCTAATCGATTGCCTAATCTATTGGGAAGTTGCTTAATTGATTGTGTAATCGATTGGGAGACATTCATATAAATTAAGAAATCATATTTAAGTTTTAAAATAAAAAATTCTAATAAATTTAATTAATTCATATAAATCAGATTTATTTTTTGATAATTAATTTTTTTCCTGTTATATATATATATGTTTTTTATTCATTGATTATTATTGATTTCAATTTTCGACGGTCTTGATCGAGTTGATTCTAAACCATGTCAAATATCGTAATTCTATCCACTCGAAAAGATATTGCTTGGAATTATGCAACATGTTCAGATCCTAAAAATCCAAATATTGTCACTTGTATTTTTTGTGGTAAAATAACAAATGGCGGAATTTATCGACATAAGCTACATTTAGTTGGAGGCAATAGAAATGCGAAAGCTTGTCCGAAATGTCTCTAGCATGTTAAAGAAGAAATTAGAGAGTTCATGCAAAAAAAGAGTAATTTGAAGAATCAAATAGATGATATTTGTCATTATGATGATATGATTTGGAAGATTTGGAAGAACATGAAGATGATCATCAAACTAAAGTGAAAGGAAAACAACCAATATCTGATTCAAGCATCCATCCTACGGTCTAAGGTAAAAAGTGTAAACAATCTGGACCTATTAATCTTTATTTTATGAAAATGTTGATGAAATTGTCAAACAAATATATGTAAAAAACAAAGGACAATTTGATGAAAATAAAAAGAAGTTGAGAGATATTGCAGTTGAGAAATTTGCAAGATAGATGTCTGATGCTGGAATTCCTTTCAATGCTGTTAAATATGATTCTTTTGAGCCTTGTATTGAAGCTATTGGACAATTTGGATAAGGGATGAAACCTCCATCATATGATGAAGTGAGGGTCAAGTATTTAAAGAAGGAGTTGGCAAATATGAACTTGCTTCTCAAATCCCACGAAGAAGATCATGTTAAGTTTGGGTGCACAATTATGGCAGATGGATGGACGGATAAAGAGGGTAGGACTCTTATAAATTTTTTGATAAACGGTCCCAAAGGAAGTGTTTTTGTTGAATTAGTTGATGTTGCAGGCTATTCTCACACAGCTGACAAGATGTTTGAGTTACTTTCTAAATTTGTGTATCACATTAGAGAAAAAAATGTGGCTTAGTTCATAATAGATTATGCAAGTTGCAATGTCAGTGCAAGTAATATTTTAAATATATATTATTTTCAATTAATAATTGGATCATATTTTTATTATTTTGACTAAATTTTTTTTTTCAGGTTGTCTTTTAGAAAATCGATTTCCACATTTGTACTGGACTCCCTGTGCAGCTCATTGTTTAGATTTGTTGCTCAAGGATGTATTCAAAATTCCTCATTTTAGAACATTGCATGAACGAGGGTTGATGGTGAATGATTATATTTATAACTGACTATAAGTATTGAGCATAACGAGAGAGTTTACTGGACAGAGAGACATGGTAAGAACCGCAAAGACACGTTTTGCAACCGCTTTTTTGACTTTAAAGTAGTTTTATGAACAACAAGCAATTCTGAGAAAGATGTTTACATCTGAAAAGTGGGCAAATAGTTGATTTTCGAACGAGGTTGCAGGAAAACGTATAGCAGAAGTGATATTGATGCCTTCTTTTTGGAAAAATATGGTTTTGCATTAAAAGTTGGTGGCCGATTGGTGAAAGTATTACGACTGGTAGACAGTGAAAAAAGATCTCTTATGGGTTATATTTATGAGTTAATGGATAGAGCCAAAGAAGCTATCGCTTCGTCATTTAACAATAATGAAGAGAAATACCGAAGGGTTGTTGAATTCATTGACAAGAGATGGAACATTCAACTCTATCGGCCTTTGCATTCAGTTGGATATTTCTTGAATCTAGAGTGTTTTTACTCAAACACTGACATAGAAAATGATACAGAAGTGATGGAGGGTTTGTACAAGTGCATATCTAGATTGGTGAGATATAAGGATTTACAAGATCAGATCACGAATCAATTGGAAAAGTACAAGAAAGCAGAAGGACTTTTGGGTTTGCCAATGACTATCAGACAAAGAACTTTAAATTACCAGGTAAATTTGCAAATAATGTGTTGTGCAATATTAATATTGGATGGTATCATTGTAATAATATTAATCTTATAATTCATATGTTTTTGTATTTCAAACTGATTGGTGGTCTTCTTATGGTGCATCAACGCCTAAATTAAAAACATTTGCAATGAAGATTTTAAACCTTACATGCTCTTCTTTTAGTTGTGAACGTAATTGGAGTGTTTTTGAATATGTAAGTTAGAGTTTTTTTTAATACATATTAAAAATTATATTATGGACTTGACCTTTGACTTCTTAATTTTTTTTTTAGATACATTCTAAGAAGAGAAATAGGTTATCTCAACAACGATCGAATGATTTGGTATATGTCAAGTACAATACAACTTTGAGGCGAAGATATGACATGCGAGATAAGATTGATCCTATTACTTTATCAGAGATAGATGATAATAATGAATGGATGTTGGAAAAATTAAATGACAGTGATAGACAATGAAAATGATTTTGTCTTTGAATGTGAAGATTTGCGTTGGAGTGATGTAGCACGAGCATCTGGGGTTGGTGAAAGTGCATATGGCTTTCGATCTTGAAATGCTTCTTCTTCAAAAGGAGCATCATCATCTGCTTCAGCAAAAAGAAAACAAATCTAAACAGTGAGCTGTTATAAATCTCTCTTCATGCTCAATACTTGTGGTCTGTTATAAATATAACCATTCACCATCAACGCTCGTTCATGCAATTTTCTAAGATGAGGAATTTTGAATATATCCTCGTGTAACAAATCTAAACAGTGAGCTGCATAGGGAGTCTAGTATAAGTGTGTAAATCGATTTTCCAAAAGACGACCTGAAAAAAAATAAAATTAGTCAAAAAAAATAAACATATGATCCAATTATCAAATATCCATTTATTAATTGAAACTTGAAAGTAATATATATTTAAAATATTACCTGCCCTGACATTGCAACTTGCATTATTTGTTATGATCTGAACAATATTTTTTTCTCCAATACGATACACAAATTTAGAAAGTAACTCAAACATCTTGTCGGTTGTGTGAGAATAGCTTGAAGCATCAACTGATTCAACAAAAACACTTCCTTTGGGACCGTTTATCAAAAAATTTATAAGAGTCTTACTCTTTTTATGTGTCCATCCATTTGCCATGATTGTGCACTCAAACTTAGCATGATCTTCTTTGTGGGATTTGAGGAGCATGTTCGTATTTGCCAGCTCTTTCTTTAAATACTTAACTCTCACTTCATGATATGATGGAGGTTTCATCCCAGATCCAAATTGTCAAATAGCTTCAATACAAGGCTCAAAAGAATCATATTTAACAGCATTGAAAGGAATTCCAGCATCATACATCCATCTTGCAAATTTCTCAACTGCAATATCTCTCAACTTTTTTTTATTTTCATCAAATTGTCTTTTGTTTTTTGCACGTCTTTGTTTGACAATTTCATCAATATCTTTCATAAAATAAAGATTAATAGGTCCAGTTTGTTTGCATTTTTTACCTTGGACCGTAGGATGGATGCTTGAATCAGATATTGGTCGTTTTCCTTTCACTTTAGTTTGATGATCATCTTCATGTTCTTCCAAATCTTCCAAATCATGAATATCATTAGAATGAGGAATATCATCCATTTGATTTTTCAAATTACTCTTTTTTTGCATGAACTCTTTAATTTCTTCTTTAATATGCTCGAGACATTTCAGACAAACTTTTACATTTCTATTGCCTCCAAACAAATGCAGCTTGTGTCGATAAATTCCGCCATTTGTTATTTTACCACAAAAAATACAAGTGACAATATTTGGTTTTTAGGATCTGAACATGTTGCATAACTCCAAGCAATATCTTTTCGAGCAGATGAAATTACTGTATTTGACATGGTTTAGAATCAAGTCAAATCAACTCAATTAACACTGCTGAAAATTGAAATTAATAAAAATAATAATCAATGAATAAAAAACATATATATAAAACTGAAAAAAAAAATTATTATCAAAATATAAATCTGATTTATATGAATTAATTAAATTAATTATAATTTTTTATTTTAAATTTTAATATATATTTAAATATGAGTTTTTAATTTAAATGAATTAATAAAATTTATTAGAATTTTTATTTTAAATATATTTATTATATATTTGAATTTTATTTATTGGTTTATATGAATTAATATAATTTACTAAATTTATATTTAAATTATAATTTCAATATATTTAAGTATAAATATCTAATTAATATTTTTCAGATTTTGTTTAAATATATTTTTTATGTATTTAAATTTTAAATCTGATTTAAATTTTTAATCTGATTTAAAATCTGATTTAAAATTTTTAATGAAGATTTTATTAATTAAATATACTTAAATGAAGTTTTTAAAATCAGATTTTTATTAAATATATATTTTATAAATTTTAAATTTGATTTATATTACATAATAAAATTTAATAGAATTTTTTATTTTATATGAATTAATAAAATTTATAAGATTTTTTTGAGGATTTTTTTTAAATTAATAAAAAAACAAAATAACACCAGTGGCCCGGGAAGCGTCGCGGGATGCCTCCGGCGCCGCCGGAAGCCGCGTCGCATGCCTCCGGCGGCGTTGGAAGCATCGCCGGATGCTTTCGGCTGCGCCGGAGGCGTGCAATGTTGCTTCCGGCGTCCCACGACGCTTCGGGCGTCGCTGGGCACTGTTTGCGGTGTCTATCGGCGCGGGAAGCATCGCCGGACGCCTCTGGTGGCGCCGGAGGCGTGCGATGTTGCTTCCGGTGTCGCTGGAGGCGTCCCGCGACGCTTCCGACGCCGCTGGATACCGCAAACAGTGTCCAGCGGCGCCGAAAGGGTCGCCAGACATCTCCGACCTTGAGTTTGGACTAAGAGGGGAATACCTGGAGGTCCTGGATAGCTGGAGTCGTTGGACGTTGCGGCAGACGAAGCGGCGGCGAGAAACAGACGAAGACGCAGTGGCAGACGTCGGCAATGGTGAGAGGACTATGAAGAGGCGCAAAGAGAATTAGGGCTTTAAACAAAACAGAAGGCAAATTTGGAATATTTTTTTGCCAAAGATCGCGTCGCGCAAGAACGTGTCGTGCGTCGCGCGAATCGCAGCGAAGCGCCGCTTCGTCGATGCAGCTTGCTTCTGCGTTCGTAGAAGCGATGCAGCCTCGCTTCGCTGCGCGTTGCGCTTAAGCGCTCGAAGCGAGCGCTTTTGATTACTCTGGCCCAAACGTAATTTGGATTTCTCCTGTGAGGTTCTTTAAGAGTTTTTAGGGTGTCATCTCTCTACGGGTGAGTTTGTCTTCTTTCCAGTATTGCCTGAGCTATTGCCCCCACCTTTTGAGCATATCTCCCTTGCATTTATGCTTCAGTTTTTCTTCGGATGCCCTCGTCCAGATGGCCCTAATGCCAATATCAACATTTTTTTTTCTCTTGAACTCTCGGTGAGAGACAATACTATCAGACCATTCATTTCTTCCTATTGTACACCCTTCGGTAAGGTCTTGATGTCAATATTGCATTGAACATCTTTCATTCCATCATTCATTTCATTCAGCCCGTGCATGTTACGGTTCATATGCCTTTTGGCAACATCATTACAGAGTGGCTAGTATCCATGCATATTGATGTCTCCCGCGGAAAGTTGGAACCGATGATGGTCAAGTACTTCAGGATTTCTACACTTTCCTTCTCCAAATATAGGATGATTGGTGAGTTTGGAAGCATAAGGTGGATTGATGGGCGTTCGTTAGGCGAGGGGCCGAGAGCACGACCCTAGGAAGGATAGCTTGTTGTAGCCGATCCAAAGGATGATGATGATGAGGATCTTTAGTCTCGGATACTTGAGCTCAAGGAGACTATGGACACCCGTTTTGAGGAGTTGCGCTTGGAGGGTGAGCTCCGTCATGCCGAGTTGTGGGGCCAGTTTCGAGCTATGCAGTTAAACCTTGGATCGTTGCATGACATGATGCAGTCATGGATGCTTCGTCATCCTCCTCCTCAGCCACCTCCTTCGGCAGATGCTTCACCTTAGGGGGGTGCCACTTCTCCGGGGAGTTTTGCTCCCTCTACTAGTGTTGTATCTTCAATCGCTGATCCCACCTCGGACTTGGTTGATTTTTTCTTTGCTCCATGACTTGTTGTAGCCACTGATTCTTGCCTAAGTACAGACTTTTGATGTATGTCTCTTTTGGGTACCTATGATTAGTGTCATTTTGCGTATAGATGTTTGTTTTGACACATTTTGATGGTTTGTACACATTATTCATATGTGATATATTATAGTGATGGCTTTATGTTTCTTGTGCGCATTGCTTGCTTGGTTACATGCATATTCTCTCAGTGTATTTTAAATGCGCTAGTTGGAGCTATTTTGATATTTGGCAAAGAGGGAGAATTGTTGTATTTAAGGTTATGCTTGTTATGACTTGATATTTTCATGCTTATCTAAAATAGTTGTCCCCATTGTATTGATATTATTGATATGATGATATGTTGAAAATTAGTTTAAACTTAAATAGATTGTCAAACATCAAAAAGGGAGAGATTGTTGGTGCAATCATGCCCTGGACGAGAAGTTTCAATGATTGACAATCATTTAAGTTTAGGCTAATACATTAGATCTAATATTGAGTTTCAAGTGTGCAGGATGGAAGAAGTCCAATAAAAGGTCGGGGATCGAATACTTGGCATGAAGATCCGGAGATGAGGAAGCTGCAAGCACGAAGTCCAAGGAATGGTCAGGGATCGGATACTTGGCATGAAGACTCGCAGATGAGGAAGCTCTATGCACGAAGTCCAAGGAATGGTTGAGGATCGAATTCTTGGCATGAAGACCCTGAGATGAGGAAGCTCCAGGCATGAAGTCCAGGAAGCAAGAGGTTTCACTAGCATGAGGTAATTAGGTTCGACTGAGAGTATGTGTGCTTGAAGGTTTAGGATTGAGAATCCTAAACCTAAGTGTATCAATCAATTGGCCAATCGATTGGGAAGGTACCAATCGATTAGCTAATCGATTGGGAGACATTCCGTGCATGAACAGAATGCTCCCTAATCGATTACTCAATCTATTGGGAGACAATCTGTGCAAGAACAGAATGCTCTCTAATCGATTGATTACCCAATCAATTGGGAAGTTGCTTAATCGATTGGGAGATATACTATTTGTGAACAGAATGCTCGATTGAGAGACATTCTGTGCGAAGACAGAATGCTCCCTAATTGATTACTCAACAGAATGTCTCTCGATCGATTGCCTAATCGATTGGGAGACATTCTGTGCGAGAACAGAATGCTCCGTAATCGAGCCAAATCGATTGGGAAGCTGCTTAATTGATCGACTGATCGATTGGGATGCATTGCTCGCAAGAACATAATACTCCCGAATCGATTGCTTAATCGATTAAAGTGGCTAATCGATTAACGCTTCCTCCCAATTGATTGGGATTCAAAATGGAATAATCCCAACCGTCGATCTGGGATCCGTACTATTCAATGGTTAAATGGTAATTGATTGGGACTTTCTCTAATCTATTGGTGGTGAAGAAACGGCTAGTTCCTGAACCGTTTAAAAGAGAGATTTCGAGCCACTTAGGAATCAACTATTGCATTGCTATATGTTCTTTCTCTCTATGCTCAAGCTCTTAACACCATCTTCAAGCAATCAAGAGAAGGAGATCGAAGCCAAAACTTGTAATATTTCTTTTCTTCTTTTCCTTGTCACTTTTCTTTGAGGGCTTTTGAAAGTTTGTTGTAAGATGGTTTCTCCACCTTCGGTGTTGTTCTGAGTAGGAGACTTCATAGTAGAATTTGTGATCGTTGGTGTGGATCCTTGGATTAGTCACCTCAAGAAGGTGGAGACCAAGTAAATCAAGGCGTTAGCATTCTATTTCAGGTTTTAACTTCAAGTATCAGCTGCGAAGAAGAACAAATCCTATTGTCATTTTAAGAATGTATTGAGTAATGACCCCGTTTTCCTGAATTCATAAGAGGATAAGTGAGGGAATATTCCTTGATAAACAAGCCATGCCTTTTCATTATGTTCTGAAAGTTACTATTTCTCCAGTGTTTAGTCTGTGGGAGTTTTAATTTTTTTTAATATCTTTTTATGCAAAATGAAGAAATTGACTGGATGGTTTGTTCGATTCTTCCTTGTTTAAGTATGGTTCTATTACATCTCATGTAACTTATATTGATGTATGCTTATTTGGTCAGTGGTTTTGACGAAATGCAGTCATGTGTAATGCTAATTTTATGCATTACAATGCTGCATCTGTAATTCTTGTGAACTATCTCGTACACACTACCCAAGTTATTAGTAAATTGCATGTCCTCATGTCCTAGCAATAAGATGAGAGCAATCTGTTTCAAATGTTTTGGCTTTTGTCCTTAAATTGAATTTCTTAATTAGAGTTTCAATATTTGTTTGATTTTAAACTTGTTACATTTTCATAAAATATCTTATTAACTAAGATTCTTAAACACTAAGGGTGCGTTTGATTTGTTTCATTTTCTATTTTTATTTTTTAAAAAATCGTATCTTCTCATTTTCTGGAAAATGACTTTATTTCATTCTCTAGTTTTCCAAAAAACGCTATATTTTTTTCTAGAAAACAAGTCTGGAAAATACAAACCAAACATGTTTTCTGGAAAATCATATTTTCCGTGGAAAATGAAAATAGAAAACAAGCCTACCAAACGTAGCTTAAGTTGTTCAAGGGTAGTGGGGCATAATCATATGTGACTCTTGATCTTCAATATAACGTTTATTCTTATGGCTTGGTTGTTGTTGTTCACTGCTATTTGGTTAATCATTTATCCTGTTTTGCAGGATGGGGTTCTGGATCTTTATGACATTGACGGACTTTTTTCAACTACTCCTGAAAAGTAAGTTTCTAGATATCCATGCCGATCAATATCAAATTTTTGGTAATCTTAACAAAATGATACGTTTCAATCGTGCCGCTTGATACGGCTATAAGATTTCAAACCATGCCTTTTTACAATTGACGGGGATGAAAGGATTCTATGCTCATGTGACTGGCCAGTAGAGAAACATCCCAATATTTAAATCTATGATTATTTGTCACTGAAAAATCTTATAAGCTCATAGCCAAAGACAAGTAATAATGATCAAGATAGGATCTATAATCAATATTGAGCTAAATGCTTGTCGAATATCCTAACTGTTGTAAAATCACTTGTTCTAATTTTGAGCTAAAAAAATAAAGACAAATCTATTGCAAATCAAGATAGTTGTCAAGTATCAAATTAATTTAAATATAACATATTTTAAAGGATTTATTGCTAATTCTAACCTGAATTTCGGTCTTTTTGATGAATTAGTACAAAGTTTAAAGGAAAATAAGGCAACAAATCTAGCCAACTATTGAATTTTGTAGTCTGCTGTCACTATGCCAGCATTCTGACTACATATGTTGTGTTTAACTCATGGAGTACTGATACCATGCTAACATGAACTAGGCTAACATTAGAGGGTTGTGTTCAACAAGGTTTGTTTAGATATGACATGACATGCTACAAACAACAGCATGATGCCTGGGCAAGCTTGTAAATGAGATTTAACCTTGCTAAAAACGATCTAAATTTTCTTTCATGTTCTTATAGATCCTGATAGAGCTTTATCTGGATTAATATTTATGGTAATGTGATTGGTTGAATTGCTACGCAGTGGTGAATCTGGCCAAACTTCTCGAAGATCTAATTTATACCGAATCAATTTTAGATGCATGAGCAATACATTGACTATAAGATACAGCAGAGAGCTACCTATCCCACCCTTTCTCACAGATTGTGTTTAACATTTTTTCTTTTTAATTTCATTGTTCAAAATTTTCCCATTGTTTAACATTTCTTATTTTCCTTTGTCAAGTTTGACCTCGACCTTATCCTGAATTGGTGTTTGACAGAGTAATAATTGAAAATATAACTATGAGAGGATGAAGATAACATTCTCTGACTTCTTTTAATTTTTCCTCCATAATATGTACCTTTTTTCCCCCCATTTCTATCCATATCTTTCAGTTTCATCTTCTTTCGTATATGCCATCTTCCACATTTTGTTCAAATTCTCTCAGTCAGGCTATCCTATGCATGTTTTTTTTATGGTAGTGGTCTTTTCCTTGACATCTTTGCTTCATTCACAATCATAAAATGGATTTCGTTCATTCTCTTCCTCTTTATTAAATTTCAGTTTGGTTCTATGAATTTAATCCATCCATGAATTTAATTTTGGTTTCAAGTTAATGAACAATGAGCAAATGTTGGGAATGTGGTTTGTTTTGTGCTAAGAATGTGTGATTAGCCATTTCATTCTTTTACAAACTGTCATTTTGATTGAAACTATGACATGGTTGTAAAACTATATCATGCCATAGTTGCCTAGTGCATTTGAAAATTCCCTTCGTGCATCTATTACATAATCACAGATTCATAGTATATTATTTTCTTTAGTCTTGTAGTAGAAAAATTACAGTTCCATTTGTCTATGAAATGCAACATCTTTCTGTTTAAGTTTCTTTTGAATTCTTTCTTTAAGTCTATGCATTCTTTGTAGCCCTTGGTCTGAACATCCTTACAAGAACGCTGCAGAGAAGATTGGTTTTGAAGGATATTCGCTTGAAGGATTTATTTCTCAGGTAAATATCTTGTGATATTCAGAATATGATGATATTTATGATTTTGCTTTAAGATTTTGTAACATGTACTGTTTGTTTCCCTTTTTCCTCTGTTTGGCGAGGTCATCACTTAGTCTTTCTATATTACTATTGAACTTAAATGCAAGTTTGCACGGGAAGGAGAGGAACATAGTCCAATCCAACAAATTCATCGTCACTTTGTTCAGGATAATCAAAGTTGAAAGGGCTTGTATGTTAGAAGAAATAAAGGAAACTAGGAAAGGTTGGCATGAAGCATCTCAAATGTAATATTTAGAAGGAGCTATCGACGGATCACTTCTGTTAGTAGTGGTGGCATGAAGCATCTCAAATGTAATATTTAGATTCATTGGTTTTCGAGGGTAGTGGATGATCATTGAGAATTTTTTTCTATAAACATTGATTGGCCTGCTTCCCTTGGAAGATGGGAAATCATTTTTTGCTTATGCATGCGCTGAAATTGCTAGATATTACCGTTAGGATCGAGGGAATTTAGATCTCTCCACGATGGTATGATATTATTCACTTTGAGCTTAAGCCCTCATGGTTTTATTCTGGGCTCTACCCAAAAGACCTCATACCAATGGAGATATCTTTCCCTATCTTTCCCATGTGTTTTCAATCTTGGACTTTGTTTGCAACCTTGCAAACCCAATAATCCACCCCTCAAACGAAGGACTATAGGCCCCCCTCAAGCGGAAAGCCTATCCGTTTGACGTCCAATCCTCGACCTACCAGGTCTTCCTGCCCCTCGGTCCAACCGACCTACTAGGACTTCTTACCTAGCCGCAACTAGGACTTCCTGCCTGGTGGTTAGTCCTATTGATCCGGATATGGGAGCCCCCACTTCCTTTGTTCGATATCAATATTCCACTCACATGGCTCGATTAGACCATAACTCTTGTGCACATTCGGCGGTTAGACCTTTTGACAGTCCGGGTTTTGATACCAACAGTTAGGATCAATAATGGTATGATATTGTTCACTTTCGGCCTAAGTCCTCATGGTTTTATTCTTGGGCTATATCCAAAATGCCTCATATCAATAGAGATATCTTTCCCTTATAAACCCATGATCTTTCCTATGTGTTTTCAATGTGGGATTTTGATTGCAATCTTGCAAACCGAACAATTACAACTCATTCTCACTCAGTTTGACACTATAAGTGATTCTCAACACTATTGATGTTCCTGCATCCAAAAAATGTTAAGGCTGCTGAAAAGTCTGGAAGAGAATAAGGGCATTGGATTGTTCTTTGACCTACCAGAGAACTCATCTGACTTAAAACTTATGCTATAGTCATTTCATTTTGTTAGGACCGGTAGGAGAGCTAGAGGGGGGGGGGGGTGATTAGCTCCGATCTTTTTGGATAGAGCCCAAGAATAAAACCATGAGGACTTAGGCCGAAAGTGGACAATACCATAACATTGTTGATCCTAACAGTTGGTATCAGAACCCGGACTGCCAGAAGGTCTAACCGCCGACTGTGCACAAGAGTTATGGTCTAATCCAAGGTTTAGGGTTTCGAACCGTTTCGCCCGAAACAGGCGAAACGGTTTCGTTCCGCCTGAGCGCCGAAACCGGCTCGACGAGGCCTCCCGTTTCGACGCAAGCGTCAGCGTCACGCACGCGGCGACAACGGCGAGTGGCGACAGCGTGATTCGCGGCGCGCGACAGACCGAATCGCGCAACAGCGAACGCACGGCACGCGCGACAGAAGGAATCGATTCCGTCGGTGCGCCAGCCTGTCTCGCTGCCTTTTTTCGCTATAAAAGGACGGTGGATCGCCGGTGGTGAGCAGCAGCGAAGACAGCAGCGAGCGAAGCGCAGCGTGGAGGCGGAGACAGCAGCGAAGCTCGGCGGCGGCGGCGACAGGTATGATCAAACGATCTCCGCAGCTTCGCCGGAGGCATTGCGGGACTCCCCGGCGTCGCCGGAAGCCTCCGGCGTCGCCGGAAGCCTCGCCAGACGGTGGTGGAGCTGGACCGCGGCTCCTCCATCTTCGGCGGATAGAGGAGACGCTGGACGCGCGGGTCGGAGACGCTGCGGGTCTCCGGCGACGTCGTCGGAAGCCTCCGGCGTCGCCGGAATCTTCGCCGGAGGCTGCTGGAGCCGTCGGACGGGCGGCTCCGGCGGATCTCCGCGCGCAGCCGAACGGCTCGGCGGCGGATTCGGGAAAATCGGGAAAGAAATTCCCGATTTTCTCCGAAAATTTGATTTAAAAAAAAAAATAAAAGTATTTATTTAAATTCAGCATTTCCTTTTTTAATTCAAAAAATTAAATAGATTTATTTAAGGAATTTTCTGAATTTATTTTTCTATTTTAAATATTATTTAAAAATTCTAAAAAAATTTTAAAAACCCTAAATAAAATCTAAAAAATTTCAAAAAAATCATTTTATAATCTGATAATTATTTATTATATTTATTATTTTATATTTAATTAATATTTTAATATTTTTATCATTTTAAATATATATTATTTAAATAATTAATATTATTGTTCCAAGTTTACTTGATAAAAATGTGTTGTAGTAGATTACTTTAATGAAGTTGTC
>JAGFNQ010000654.1:134110-239838 GCA_024364735.1 Boesenbergia rotunda
AGGCCTCAATCAATGGAGATATCTTTCCCTTATAAGCCTATGATCTTTCCTATGTGTTTTCAATGTGGGATTTTATTTGTAATCTTGCAAACCGAACAATTACAACTCATTCTCACTCAGTTTGACACCATAAGTGATTCTCGACACTATTGATGTTCCTGCATCCAAAAAATGTTAAGGCTGCTGAAAAGTCTGGAAGAGAATAAGGGCATTGGATTGTTCTTTGACCTACCAGAGAACTCATCTGACTTAAAACTTATGCTATAGTCATTTCATTTATGCTAAGTTAGCACTTGGTTGCATTTTACTGGTACAAGGGTGTTGTCAAGAGGTGCTGAGGTCCAGTTAGTCAATACCCTATACCACTTATTATTTTGAATATCTGTATCAATTATCAACCATGCGTCTTACCTTTTTGTCTATTTCATCTTTAGATCATCTATGTGATAACACAAGCATATAGATTGAGTATAGAAAATTTGGCACTAACAGATCTATGAATGCAACTTTGGTGTATCACAGTGCATTTCATATTGGCGCGAAGAAATATCTAGTTGAAATCCTTGATTTTTGATGGATACGAATTTTTTTGTTAGATTTTTGTTTTTTCCAATGCTTCTAAAATTTGAGCAGGATCATGGTCTTTTTTCTGTTCACTACCTACATTAATTAGTTTTGTTTTTGTCACAAGAAGACAAGTTTATAGATGCATTAGTAGAGGAATGAAGATTCTGGAATCTATGGACAGTATCTCTATTTTGCGTCATTTTCTGGACAAATACAAGGTTTCATGGTTTTTTTTTCCTAAACCACTTTCTAGCAAAATGCTTACAGTTAGAGCCAATAGGTTTAGGTCTCACTAAATAATGTGATAACTTCATGCAAAATCCCTTTTAGGTCCAACCTTGATAATCACAATTTTGTATTCGGCTTAGTGGATTTGTCTACAGATACCTGAATTCTTGTTTGCATATAATAAATGTGGCCTTTCCTTTGTACTCAACTTGTGATATTTATTTGGATGCTTGTATAATGATATTTCTTATTCAAATTTTTTTTTCTTCTTTTATACCTAAATAAGGATATGAAAGATCTTTGACGCACCACTTTTGGTTATGCTGTTATTGAACCAAATAAATTCTCTGTTTCAGTGGGCTCTCATGACACTTCAAGATCCGAAGGCTAGTCTAGCTAACCTAATGTACCTTGGATATACTGGTGACTTTGCTTCTGCGTTTCATATAACAAGAAAAAGGCGGTTAGATCGAAAAAAGCAACAAACATGGAGAAATGTTTTTCAATGTTTTGTCTTTGGTCCTAAAAATGCAGGGAAAACTGCATTGCTAAAGTCGTTCATTGGAAGGTGTGTTGTTTGCTGATTTTTATAATTAATTAACTGGCCCTTAATTTGCAATCTATGCATTAGGTTCAACACAAGTTCTTAGAAATCTTGTTAAAGTTTCTCATGGTTTGTTAGGGTTCTATGTTATGCTTATTTTTTGTTTGTCGCGCAGGAAATTCTCAGAGAAGTATACTCCCACAACATCTTTCCGCTTTGCAACAAATGTTGTTGATCTTCCCAATGTAAGTGTACATGAATGAAGTATCTTTCATTGTTACTTTGCCAGCACCATTTCTCCTTGTGTTTTTGGTTGACCTCAGTCAATTGTTGGCCTTATGATTATGCCATTTTTTCCTTCTTTGATTCCGTTTGCTTCCTTCTTCAATCTTTCTTTGATCCTCATTTACACTGTGCTACTACCACTTTGGCTTCTACCTTTGTCAAGTGGTCACTTATGCCATGTTTTTGAGTGTGTAGGTATGATTTTACATTGAAATTGTAAAAATTATGAACACTTGAATTGAATATATATTATAAAGTAACTAAAGCTCAGGCAAAAAATTTTAAAGCTTGTAACCTATTATAAAATCTATGGCAGTAATGAGAAAAAAGATATTTATTGAATTGCATATGCTACTAAAAGGAATTGTAAAAGATTTTAGTTATTAAATGTAAGGTTAATTCCCAAATCTAGTCTGACTACTTATGAATCTAGCCTAAGTTTCAAAAACAATTAAACCAGTATGAAATTACAATTTGATAAAGAATTTAACACTTGCAATAGTTTTCTTTTTTAGCTGTCACGCCATTTATTTAGCATGCCTAATGAGCATCTAGACTATTACACTTAACCTTGATTATAAGGATTAGTTGCTGTATAGGGTTTGAGTTGATTTCTAGTAAGTTGAATTTAATAAATTTGATTTGAATGTTCATTAGGTGATTAAAAATGCTGATTAGGCAAGTAGTAGGCATTGCCTGTACTAAATTTTGGACTAATGAAGAACTTACAGTTGGCTAGATTTGCGATCACAAGTTCTTACCATATTAGTTCTTTCTGAAACTTCAGGTCAAAACATCTAGGTGCATTAAAATGAAGATGAAAAGCCTTTTATTGAAGGTCGAGGGAATTTATTATAAATTAATTATTGAACATATAGGAAATTTAGACACAATAATGTGGTTAGTTTAGAAATATGACAAATTGCTGTCATCCAATACCATATATCAGTACTTTTGTCGGTACCTTTCTCTCATATGTATCCAATCACTGACCCATGTATCTAGGGACATGATTTTTGCAAACTTACATGGCTTGAGCTTCAAACGGATTGCATAATTAGGTGAAATTTACATTGATTTCTTGTTTGTTTTCTAGAATGAGTTTGGTGTTTTTTTTTCACACCTCTGATTCCATGCTTGATGTTTCTGAAGGGCACTAAGAAGACCCTTGTAATGCGAGAGGTACCTGAACAGGAAGTGAAAAACCTGCTTTCCAATGAGGAGTCTTTGGCAGCATGTGATATAGCTGTATTTGTTTATGACAGGTATGGAAGTCAACCGTAGGTCTTAATTAATTTGAACTTCTTGTCTTGCATTCAGTTATTTTCCATATGCATTACAGCAATTTGGGACCATTGTGGAGTAAATTGAATAATTTAAATTCAACAATGATGTCTGCATATGCTAATTGATACTTCAAATAAATGCTCTTAGTAGTTTTACCCTAGTAAATGACAATATTATTTATATGGTTTTAGTATCACACTGATTTATTTAGTATGTATTTCTCTCTCCTCAAAACACACCACAACTCCACAAGACAACTATATTCTTCTATAATAGTTGAATTTATAAACCTAAATTAGTTAAGGTTTGTTATTCTGGCCGAAACTTGTTCTTCTATCCAATTAACATTTTTGGCCAACAGATGCAGATCAGGGAATACAATCATATACTTATGCCTGCATGTTCAATGTAGTCTGTTGTTACAGACTCCTATAATTGCATAGGCTACTTTTTAAGTCAGTCTATAGAAGCTGTGCAATTTGATCAATATTTGCATTTCATTTTCAAAATTTCATAGAATATGATCTCCTTGGACTGGGTCTTTTGTATGAATTTCCTTTACCTCAGATGTCTCATCTATACAACTGGATTACTCGATCAATTTTTTTTTTTTTACATTTGTATGGTAACATTTCAAGAACGCGTAGTCCTTGATTACTTTCAATCTTTACATATTTGTTCATTTTAATTACTTCATGATTGGTGTCAAAGACGTTTGTTTAAGTCCTTCCATCCACATATTCAGATTGCTTATTCTTCTATCTTGTTTCTGAACCTAAACATTCATTTTCTTGCTATATTATTGGTTTTATCTTTCCATCGTGTAGTATTTGGAAAGACTTCTTCAGTCTTTGATAGGTATTTTCATAATGTAAAAGCTTGTTGATTTGATTTGATTTGATTGATTAGAGAAAGAAATCACTAAATCAGAATGAGCTCTGGTTGGTTCTTCTATGATTGAAATAAATCTTTCTTGCAATTAAATTGCAATTGGTTCTTGCATGTTTTAGTGCACAGGTTAACTTTGTAGTTAATCTCTAATTCTTCCTACAATTAAATTGCAATTGGTTCTTGCATTCTTTTTATGTAAACATGATTGTTTCATTTGTAGTTCTGATGAAAATAATTGGAAGAGAGCCAAAGAGCTGCTAGAGCAAGTTGCTTCTCATGGAGAAAACACTGGTTTTGAAGTTCCTTGCCTTGTCATTGCTGCAAAGGATGACCTTGATCCCTGTTCTTTGTCTGTAGAAGATTCAACTAGGGTACTTTATGATATAATTTATTGACTGTCATCCTTACTGCACTTTTAATATATTAATTAAATTCTCTAAGAATCTTGAATTTGTCATATAGCATTATGATGGTTCTGCATGTATATCCTTACTGCCACCATACTGTATGCCCCTTTAATTATTGGTACTAGGATTCCAATTTTTTTAATTGGTTACCTTTTTGACTTTTTATATGTGAGTTAATTTATGTTTCTCTGCTACATTTGTTGATCTTGACTTTCTGTTTTTGTGCTTTTAAGGTAGCCTTTCAAATGGGAATTGAGTCACCTATACCAGTCAGCATGAAATTAAGAGATCACAATGTCTTCTACAGAATAGCGAATGCTGCACAACAGCCCCATCTAAGCATTCCTCAAACTGTGGATGGCAAAAGCCGCAGACAATACCGTCGTTTTATCAATTGCTCTCTTGTGTTTGTCTCAGGTAACCTCAAGAATCTTTAAAAAGCAGTGGCTGCATTTTTTATTATTCGTATTCCAATTTCATTTCTTTAAATGTGCCCGTGTTTACTGTCATTTGTAGCATAGCATGTTAAAGATTTTTAAGGTTTTTTTAGTGAGTTCCTAGATATCTTGCTAGGGTTTATTGGTTGCCTTCTTCAGATCTATTTGCTACTATTTGTAAGTTGGCACATAGTTTTCATAATAATTCCCCATTTAAATAAAGAGTTTCTATAAGTAGTTGAAAGAAGCACAGTACTTGTTCACACTGAAGATGAAAGCGAGTTCTATTGTTCACACTGAAGATGAAAGCGGGTTCTAATGCGGTATAGGCTGGAAAAATTGAATGACCTCTTAAAATTTGGAATCTCAGGACGCCTTTGAGCCTTTGTAGTCTAAGAAAAAAAAAACTTAATCCAATTCCGGCTTTGAAAATTTTCAAGGTATCTCGTTTCCGTTATTGCACCACATTGAGCATGCTTAAGTTTAGGATTTTTATGACTGCCCGAGTCAATATCACAAAAAATTGCCTAATTGCTGCAGGTACACACTCCATTTAAGGCATGCTACATTCATTGTCTAAACATTGATACCACATCCATTGAAGAAGCTAGGTTGAACCATGTCACTTGCTTCATCTATCACTTCTTGTCCTCATTCTACTAGGTCATTGTAGGTTCTTCTACAACCCTTGGTTTATACCAGACAACACAATGCCAAAATGACACATTTTCTGCAGAGCAGCATCGTGACATTATCTGCTTTAAATGCCAATCCATTCTTTCGGTTTCACAGTTTTGTCCGATGTTGACAATTGACTTCAATACGAGGAGCTTCCCAAGAGGGCACACTTCTTGTTACTAATTTGCTCAATATTATATTACTTACAAAGAATTGAGCTA
Organism: Boesenbergia rotunda; assembly: GCA_024364735.1. NCBI lineage: Eukaryota > Viridiplantae > Streptophyta > Magnoliopsida > Zingiberales > Zingiberaceae > Boesenbergia > Boesenbergia rotunda. The sequence goes on from JAGFNQ010000654.1 coordinate 139,656, forward strand.
TTAGTATTCAATGGTTTGACCACGTTGAACGCACATCACTTCATTTAATTTTCACATTCAGGGTCCAGGCTTACTTTTAGCTTTCTCTTTTTTGATGCGTGATTGGATTCATCATTCCAGCAGCATGCATCATATAAGTTCGCCAGGAGCAACACCGTGTACAGACCATTTTCTGCCATAGTGACTCCTTGACCTTGTTTGATTAGGTAGTTATAACTTCAAGAGGAGAATAAACCTGTCAGTTCATGAAACTAAGTGGAGGTGAGAACTGAAAAAACGAGGGAAATCAAAAAGGTATTGTACCTATGGGTTATTTACTTGGATGCATTTGGTGACTCAAATAAATGGATGAGATATAAGTTTTTTCCTTAATGTATTTGGATGGATGGGAGGATGGACAATGTTAAAGAATATCAGGAGCGTGATTGGTGCAGTGAATTTAATCCCACATTATTATTTTAGGCTTAAGATTATGCCATTAGCCTAATGTATACCAATTTGTCTATCCATTTATAACATCTGCTAGAAGATATTATTTTCCTAAACCTTACATGGTATCGGACCTACCCTAAAAGAGTTCACTAAAAAGTATTTCCTATCTTCTTCGATCTCTCTCTATCCCGTGCCTTGGAGCAATTTTGCACTCAGCCTTGTGAATAACACAACTTCTTCTTGGCTTCCATCTTATTAAGTCCACACTATCTACATAAAATAAACACCGCAAAATTTATATCAATTAGAATGGTGCAAAGGTATAAGTGTTTGTAATAGTATATTGAAAGTACAATCATATGTACTTTCTGTTTAATACAATTTTCATAAATTATATTTATTTTTGTTTAGTGCAATCACATTTTCTGTTTCTATGAATCCTTCACCATGCTTAGTTAGGATCTCAAACACCTTGGATAGTAGCGGGTGAAATTTGTTAAAACTTAAACAATTAAGAGTGGGTGTCCATAGCACAAAATTGATGTTTATGTATGGATCCTCACCAAGAATCTCCTGTCCTTTTATTCATAATCAAGATATTGATAAACTAATAGTTCTGCCCCTGTGATTTTCTGCCCCATCTATTTGTGTTTACAATAATCTGCTATCTTAACTTTCTATTCCCTGCTGTTTGTCTTGCCATACAGTTGGAGCTGCAGTCGCAGTTGCAGGATTGGCTGCTTTTCGTATTTATGCAGCAAGAAAAAACTCAGGTTGATTTCACTAACCATAAACGCTTCATTATTTATAGCAATGGAGAAAGGTGCTATTCGTTCTATTTGGAACTTTCTCTATTCATCATTTTTGGACTAGTTGTACAGAGCATTCCCAACTATACATGGCACCCCGAGTCATAGTCATCGATCAGTATACCTCATTAGTCTTTATACCTGTGTTTGTAGTGTTTTTCTCGCCTCGAGGAGTCTCTAATAATGTTTCAGATATGATCAACAGAACAAAAACATTGTAGATATAATTGGCTCGACTCATTTGGATGGCTCGAGTTGCTAAATGTTAGTATTCTGATTGTTGAGTAGTTTATACTCCTGAAGCATGTTCGGCATTCGATTTCTGTGACTCTGACTCAGATTGGTAATTGTTTTGGTTATTTCTTATGGAATGATCCTGTCTACTCCCACGAACCCGCCGACCTTGGTGCGGTCGGGCGTGGCGGTCCACGCTCGGTCGGGATAGCTGAGCCGCGTCCAGACTCTCACCTCAGCGAGTTATAAGTGTGTCTGCTCCACGAACCCGCCGACCTTGGTGCCGGTCGGGCGTGGCGGTTCATGCTCAGTAGGGTAGCCGAGCGGCGTTCAGACTCTCGCCTCAACGAGTTATAAGTGGGTTGCTCCTACGAACCGCGACCTCGGTGCGGTCGGGCGTGACGGTCCACGCTCGGTCGGGTTAGCCAAGCGGCGTCCAGATTCTCGCCAAGCGAGTTATAAGTGAGTTTGCTCCCACGAACCCGCTGACCTGGGTGTCGGTCGGGCGTGACGGTCCACGCTCGGTAGAGGTAGCTGAGCGGCGTCCAGACTCTTGCTCAGCGAGTTATAAGTGAGTCTGCTCCCACGAACCCCGACCTGGTGCGGTCGGCGTGGCGGTCAGCTCGGTTAGTCGAGCGGCGTCCAGACTTCGCAAGCGAGTTATAAGTGGGTTGCTCCCACGACCCGCGACCTGGTGCGGTGGGCGTGGCGGTCCACGCTCGGTGGGGTAGCCGAGCGGCGTCCAGACTCTCGCTCAGCAGTTATAAGTGGGTCTGCTCCATGAACCGTGACCTCTGTCGGTCGGCTGACGTCCGCTCGGTGGGTTAGTCGAGCGGCGTCCAGACTCTCGCCTCAGCGAGTTATAAGTGGTTGCTCCCACGAAGTCGGACCTCGTGCCGGTCGGGCATGGTTGTCCATGCTCGGTGGGTTAGCCGAGCGGCGTCGAGACTCTCACGAGTTATAAGTGGGTCTGCTCCACGGACCCGTCGACCTCGGTGCAGGTCGGGTGTGGTTGTCCATACCGTCAAGCCGCCGAGCGGCGTACGGGCATCAACATTATGAGAATATCCTCGTGCTTGACCTCACTAGCCGAGTAGCCGGTCGAGAGCCCTAAATGCCCGAGTGAGATAGGGGGCCGATCAGCCGAACGTGAGCCCTAAATGCCTAAGCAGGATAGAGGGCCGAGTGGCGATCATGTGCGGACCATACTCCAAATTACCTGGGTGAACTCTGCCTAAAAGGACAACCATCAAACCCTAATCCCGGGCCAAGGGGGCCCATGACGGGATTACCGTCCGATTGTCCGAGTGAATGCCATAGGTATCATGGTAGGCCAACTAATAAAACCGGCTGAGTGACCAGCGCGAGAAGTTGGATGTCCCAGGGGACTTAAGTGTACCTATAACCCGAATGTCCGAAAGAATACTCCCAAACATGAAGGGGAGGTCATGGGCATTAACGGACGAATGATTGATCGGGAAAAACTTTTGGAGTGGGTGAACCATACTAACCGGTTGACTAGTTAGCTGAATCAAAGTACATTTGTACAAGGAAGGTCGACAGATGGTAAAAAGAAGCGTCTAAAGGAAACCCAAAGGCGACGACTAAAGAGATTACCAGTAGACCCAGCAAAGGAAAGTCATAAAATCTAGTACAGGCCTGAGCGGGCTAAGCCAAAAAATAGAAAATTACGACTTAAGTAAACGGTGGGAAAGCATCGCCGGGATGACTTCCTTGACCCGGTAGGCTTCACTGTGTTGGAGGGAAGGTCCTCGGGGATGTGCCGGATTCCTTCAACTGCTGCAGGGTGTTCTAGATGTCATATTTGAATATATTGGCCGTGCAGCGGGCCAGCAGGTGATGAAAAGGTTCTGAATTAAGATAGGTCAGGCGGTGTGCTTCTAGCCGAGCTGGTTCTCCCGCCTTGTAGGCCGCTATCTCTGCATTTAGCCGATTGATCTCGGTGTCTGATCAGTTAATTCGGCAGCCCGAGCCACCAGTTGGGCCTCTAGGATCTTGAAGGCTTCCTCCTTGGCTGCTAACTCAGTTTCTTTGTTGGTTAGGGCTAGCTGAGTAAAATGATGGGCAGCAGCGGACTCTTTCAGCTGCCCGGCTAACGCTTTAGCCTCCGTCGTCTTCTTGTCCAAGTCGGAGCGAGCTTGAGCTTGACGATTCAGGGCAGACCTCTTCTGGGACTCCACATTCTCGAGCCTAATGTTTAGTTGATCTATTTCCCGAGAGGCAGCAGCCAAGGTGACGTGTTCCTCCTTCGATCGGGCGTCAGCCTCATCCAACTGTGCTCTCGGGAGGGCGATTTCCGACCGAAGAAGCTCCACGCCAGCTTCGCCAAGAGGTAGGGTGCTGTGGCCCAACTGGGTCTCTAGTTCTTGTATCCTCTGTTCAGCCGCTCGTCGCTCCCTGGTGTTGTGAACCAAGGACTGGGTGACCGCTCGACAGGCCACCCAAAACTACATAGAGATAAGTTTTAGGATCGACATTAGGAATAGTGAAGAGCAGGAGGCCAAACCTGAGTTGCATCTATAAAGAAGTTATCTGCCAGGCTTAAAGGGCTCTTCTCATGGGTGGTCAGCACCCCTTGATCCCAACACCCGACCAGCCGACCGTGTAGGTTAATTGGTTGAGGAGGGATAGCTGGGTCAATGGTACTTCAAGAAGGGTCCAGGGTGACCACCGACGGAAGCTCCAAGTCAATTGGGTGCCAAGGGAGAGACAGGGTCGCTGAGGTGGAGGGAGCATGAACGTCAGGCAGCTGGGGGTCGAGCAAGGAGGAGCCCGATGGGTGGACCAAGGCATCGTGGCGGGGTGGCGCCGAGCTCGAGGGTTGTGCACGCACGCTGGGGGCGAACGACCGACCGGGGAAGTAGGAAGGGGGGCCGTCAGATCATAAGCCTCTTCCACTAGTTCCTGAGCCAAAGGCACGCTCGGAGGGACGACGACACGACGACGCTTTCTGACAGGCCTCTCAAGGGTAGGTTGCTCGACCTCCGAATCTACGTCTAGTGGTTGGGCCTCAGAGTCGCCCCCCATATCCTCTGGAAGTCGGATGCAATAGTGCTGCGCACCGGCGACACAACTCTCTGGGCTAGCTCCTCCGCCGCTCGGGCTTCCAGTTCAGCCTCAACTAGGCCGAGCTCCTCAGCAAGCACTGCGTCCCACATGATTTGAGTTGCGAAATAGAAAAAGCCTTAGTTAGAGTTAAAAGGTTCGAATGCAAAGTAAATGCTTACCGAAGGAGCTGGGCAGAGCAGTAGGGATCTGACTCAGCCTGGAGATATACAACACCGCCTCATTCAACGACCGACGTGAAAGTGAAGTCCCCCGATTTTAGAGAAGGCCAGCTGAAATGCTGGGTCTGAGCGGTAATTCTTAGGCATGGGTGGTTGGGTGGGTAGATACTCTACCCAGTCGGTAGACCAGGACGAGGATGGAGTAGTGTTAACGAATAGGTAATGGGTCTTCCATCCCTTGTTAGAGGAAGGAACCTTATCCAGATAAGCAGACTTAGCCGAGCCTGGAAGAAAAAATTACCTAGTTCCTGCTTCTTGGAATAATAGAAGAAGTGAAAAACCTGAGGCTCCAAAGGGATGTGGTATAAAGAGAAAATGACAACGGTCCCGCAGAGTATCCGGACGGAGTTAGGGGCCAGCTGAGAGAGCGGAATCTTGAAATACCGACAGACCTCCGCTATAAAGGGGTGGATGGGGAATCTTAACCCGGCTAGAAGATGATCTCTAAAGACGGTAAAATAACTAAGGGGAGGGAGATGGGGTCGGTCGCGTCGATTGGGAAGGACTAATTGGTGGTCAGAAGGAATTCGGTAGTCCGCCCGGATGGTGTCAAGGTGGTCGCGGGTTAGAGTGGATATGGTGTTAGTATACCACAGGCCGGCAGAGGAGGTGGAGGTGGCCATAGGATGAAGTAGAAATAGTATGTGAGCAGATTAAGCTTGTCGATCAGGGGATCAACTAGGAAGAAAAAATACCTAAAAATCGAGGAATAACCAGAGTTGAAAGGAGGGAGGCGGTCGAAGCTTGCCGGAGACGATGAAAAGCGAGGCAGCAGGACAGGCGAGGGGCAGCGAATGAGTGGAGACGTCTCAAGGCCAGACCTATTTATAATGGGACGAGGCTCGGGAGAACCGTCGGATGCCCGCTGGAAAAGGGCGGGATAAGATCCCCATCGTCGGTTTCCCACCCATGTCGACGCTTCGAGAACCTCACCCTGACACCGCACGAGGCTCATTGACAGACGACGCCTCGGTGCCAGACAAACCTAATCAGAAACGGACGCGTGGTGAGAGGGTTAAGGCGTGATGTGACAGATGGATTCGGCGCATGGTAACCACGATTGGAGGGCTATGCTGGGCACAGGGGAAGCTAACGACAAAGGGATCAGACCGGTCGGATAGCCTAGTCAGTCGGACTAGTCGCCTCATTTGACTAGACTTGAGGGGAAGGCTTGTGATCCGGTCGGGTAGGATCGCCCGGTCTAATAGTATGGCTTAAGGCAAGCACGCGGACGGAGTCAGGATCGAAAGCAGTTAGCCGGTCGGCCGGGCGACACCTTCGTTTTACCAAGCACCTAGGAGCTCCATCTTACGTTCTGGTAATGGAGCGTCGGTCGGCCACACCTCGTCAGCCGACCATCCGGTCAGGAACCTCAGAACGGCTCGCCCCACCCAAGGAGGCATCTTATGTTTTGGTAACCAAGGGCCGGTCGGCCATACCTCGTCGGCCGACTGGACGGTCGAGCACCCCGCTGGTAACCAAGTGCCGGTCGGCCACACCTTGCCGGCTGACCGGACAGTCGGGTATCTAAGAACGGTTTACCTCACTCGAAGTCATGCGTTGGTAATTGAACGTTGGTCGGCCATACCTCGTCGACCGATTGGACGGTCGGGCACCCCACTGGTAACCAAGTGTCGGTCGACCGCACCTTACCGGTCGACCGGTCAGTCGGGTATCTAAGAAAGGTTTACCTCACCCGAAGTCATGCGTTGGTAATTGAACGTTGGTCGACCATACCTCGTCGGCCGACCGGACGGTCGGGCACCCCACTGGTAACCAAGTGTCGGTCGGCTGCACCTTGCCGGCCGACTGGACAGTCGGGTATCTAAGAACGGTTCACCTCACCCGAAGTCATGCGTTGGTAATTGAACGTTGGTCGGCCATACCTCGTCGGCCGACCGGACGGTTGGGCACCCCACTGGTAACCAAGTGCTGGTCGGCCGCACCTTGCCGGCCGACCGGACAGTCGGGTATCTAAGAACGGTTCACCTCACCCGCAGTCATGCGTTGGTAGTTGAACGTTGGTTGGCCATACCTCGTCGGCCGACCGGATCGTCGGGCACCTAAAACGGCCTGCTCCACCCCATGGGATTAGCTCGTGATTTGACGGTCGAATATCAGTTAGTCGCCCCCCCTCCCCCCGGCCGAGCAATCAGGCAGGATGGTGTCCTGGAGCTGAGTGATAAATGGGGCAAGTCCTTGTAATTAGAATCATTTAATGAGAATTAGACACAATAAGTACGAACAGATACCCAGAATCTCCTCATTATGAGGAAGGGACGTCAGTTGTAAACATGACCTCTCATACATCATGCACTAATGTCGAAGGTGGGCTGACAAAAGAGACAGGTGAATGACAGTTTGACAACTCAATCTAGCCCTTGGGAAGGTTGAATCTGCCAAAAAGATTGTCATTTATTAGAAAAGATGGCAAAGACAAGGCTGGGGGGTCTCCCGTCCTATATAAGGACTGCCTGAGGCTCTGAGAAGGGGATTGACTCTTACGAGATTGCTACCTCCTTGCTCCTTTGACACTGCAGACCTCGTTCAGGCTCAGAAGCATTCGACCCACACTCGGGCCTTCAGTCTGACTACATGTCCCTCTACGACTCAGCCGTCTTGCAGCGTTGTCCGAGAGAGATCCCTCTCCGCTTGCCGACAGGATCACGGAAGAAGCACTCTACAGTCGATATCTACAGAAATCTCAGAAGCCAAATCATTCATTCATGTACAATGTGTACTTCTACTGTTTACTGTGGTCTTCATCTGTTTAACAGACCCCTTCAATTAAGATGTTTCAAGAGAACAGACTGCTCTTTGCTTAAAGAATCTGATGCTCTCTTTTCCTTCTTTTTCACATATCTTCCCTTTTGACCGACTCCACTAACTTTCAAACTACACTAGCTTTCAATTGTTCACTTTGGTGTCGTTGACGATCGACTTTTGAACCAAAATTTGTTTTAAAATCATACAAGCCCCTTATTAAACTTCCAAGCATGATAAACCAATTCTCTTTCATAATCCTAGATAAAATTTTATCGATATCCAGTGATCCGGTGTTGTAATTGGAATACCGATTGTTTGCGTATAATACTTAATTGTTTGCGTATAATCTTGCAGCAAAAGGGTCACCAGATATCTCAAGCAGTTATAGATAGGCACATTTCGAGGAATATTAGGGGTGTCAATTTAGATGAGATTCAAATTGAGCTAGATCAATTCAAATACAACCGGAATCCGACCCGAGTAATTCAAAAATCCAACCTGAAAATATCCAATCCAAATTTATTTTTTTTTCACTTCGACTCGGATTGGATCGTCTGGTCAGATTCATTTTTCACAATCAAAACTATTTTATCCAAGGTCTGAGATTTTTAGCGTGTAATCTTGAGGCATATCTATGAGTAGTAAAAACTCACAAGGGAGAAAGAAACATTTAGGGGGCGCGGTATACATTTGATAATGAGAATGATAATAAATTTTAATTGAGGAGTTTATGAGTTTAGTGATAATCTAGTAGGGACTAAGCTATAAAATCAAAAATATCATATCCATATCTTGATTTTAATTTTCATATATCAAATATTATAAATAAGAATAAAATAAATTTTATTTTCATTCTCACCATCTAAATTCGCTAGAAAGTAAAGAAAATGTGATCGATCGATTAGACGTCTGTGTTTTTATATTTTTCTCGTTTTAATTTCTAATCAAAATTCTCGCTTTTGATTTTTTTAATCCTTTGCCGTACTTTTTTTTATTGAATTTCAATAAGTTGAGGATTAAAAGGTTAACACACTTTTACAATATTATAAAAAGTAAGTAAATCGGGAAATTTTCTATTTGCATGCTCTTGGATTTTGCATATCGTTAGACGAAAATTACTTGCTTCCGATCTTCCTGTTGAAAACTTGTAAATGAGTGAAAGAGTGATTGAGAATCAGAGAGGGGATTTGAAGCAATCTGATCGATCGTGCATTATTGAGAAGCGAGAAGCTAAAAGATCAAAAGGTAAAAGGGAAATCTGTGTGTGTCCGTCCAATTCCACAGAAGAAGCCTCCAACTTGCGGTACCTGACACCGCCTTCGCATTTGCTTTACAGCCCATACAGCAGACATCCCCCTTCTCTCTCTCTCTCTCTCTCTCTCTCTCTATCCCATTTCTTCGAGTTTGTCAATCGCCTCTGCCTGCGAGCTTTTCCGGCATTTCCTTCCAAAATCTGCTGTCGAATTTGCCTGGGTTTGTTCCGGAAGGGAGAGAAGGGGAGAGGCGGAAGAAAGAGGTAACGAAAAAAAAAAATGAGAATTTTGCTTCCGCATTGATTAATTTCTTCGAGTTTTATCTGTCGTTGACCTTTTTTTAGGATTTTCTTTGAAAAGCTGCTATCTTTAATGCTTCTGGGAGAGAAAGGAGCCTCGTTTGGTTGTTTGATTTGACTTTGGTTGGGCTTGTTTGGGAAGGGAATCACGTAATAGGGGAGAAGAGGAGGTGACAATATGGGAAGCCAACTCTCTTATTCTGGGTCGGTGATGATGATTGATCGAAAGGTATTGAATTAGATCATCGCGAGATCGGGAATGCTCGAGGGCACCGATCTAGAGGCGATCGGAGGACGCGGCTCAACGACAACGCCTTTTGGGGTAGCCGGCCGCGCCTTGTTGAAACCTCGTTAGATTGGCCCGGTTGAGCGGGCATGTTCATGGCATTTTTCTTAACGCAGGGAATGTAGATGATGAGCGAATGAGGCGACGTCGTTGTGAGCTCAAGTCCTCGTTCTGGAAAAGATTGCAGGTGACCAGTTCGTTTCCCTTGTACAGTCCTTTAATTCCAGAGTTTTTTGTTTGGTTTTTTTCTTCTCTTTTTTCTTATATTCCTTTGTTTTCAAGTTGAATCTTCTCCATTTTAGTCCTAGATCTTGAATGCTCAAGACTTTTTTGGATCCCTGGTGCTCCGAAATGAAAAATGTGTGCAACTCAGATTATTTCTTTCTATTTGACGCAGCTAATACTATTATCAAGCACTTTGGTCTTGGATGCTATCTCATGATACGTATTTTGTACTTTGATACTGGATAACTGTGTTATTCATCATTGAAGTCGGTAGTCGATCCTTATTATCCTGATACTGACGTGTTGTTGACAAAAAGACTTTGGTTCTAGTGTACTTCTGATACTTTCTTTCTTGTTTTACTCTAACAAATCCTCATCTTTGGTTTACTCTTTTACACCTTGTTTATTGTTTGAACACTTCACGTCGTGATCACTTTCTTTTTACCTGATTATGTGGACAAATATATTTGGTAGATTGTCGTTTCAAATTATTGTCCTTTGAGATAGTTGGCCTATGATGCATGTGCATGGACTGTAGAAATGACTCTTTTATGGTTTTATCAGGCTTCTTGTTTTTTCCTTGAACGATCCTTTTATGGCATTGATAACGCAAGATTTTCATTACATTATAGGCTAAATGTCAAGACAGGCTAATTTCCAAAAATTCATTCCCCTGCACTGAAGTGGATTCCCATACCAGATGTCAAGGACTCTTGCAGCAGCTCTAGGAGGTGCTGCAGGAGCTGTGACTGTTGTGGGGATAACGGTTATTATATTTGTATACTATTGTTTGTTGCGTAATAGGAGCATTTCAAGAACATCAGAGACAAATTCTTCTGATCCATCCTTACAAGGTGACCACCTTACGTTACTGTCATGTTTCTTGAATCCATCTTTTCTGGTGAGAATACGAAACAATTCATTAACATCCCTCTACACTGAAACTTTCAGCTGGACAGAACGTTGAGACAGCAGAATTGCATGGAACTCAATGTTTTACACTCGAGGAGTTAAATTTGGCTACCAAAAATTTCAACAGTATCAACCTGATCGGCTATGGATTGCTTGGACAAGTGCACAAGGGTTTGCTTCAAAATGGCATTCTTGTAGCTATAGAAAGAAGGTCATCTTCCCCGAGCCCACAATTTATTGAAGAGGTAGGTATTCACTATCATACAACTGAATGCCTGAATGCCAATATGGATTGTTCCATGAAAACACAGGCTATCCAACTCTACATGATTGGGAATGATAATACAAGTTATTCATTATGCCATTTGTCCTCTATATCAACCGATGGCTTTTGGTTATCTTTATCAATTGACGGAGGGCAGTTATTATGTGAAATTCTTTTTTAGATACAAATTGGAAAATAGTGGTGTAATTTGAGTGTGCTTTCTGCAGGTTCGCTATCTTTCTTCTATTCGCCACAGAAACCTTGTGAGCCTTTTAGGTTACTGTCAGGAGAATGATCTGCAGATGCTTATCTATGAGTATATACCAAATGGCAGTGTCTCAACTCGTTTATATGGTAATTTCTTTCTACTGATCCGTGATCTGTTTGGTTTTGCAATGTGGTTTCTATTTTTACTTTCCTTGTTCAGGTTCAGTTCAATCATCCACTGGAAAATTGGAATTCAAGCACAGGCTTTCCATAGCCATTGGGGCAGCTAAAGGTGATGATTTCCATAACCTTTCATACTTGTATCTATTTTCTAGTTGAAGAATAATGTTAATTCACTTCCATGGCATTATCATGAAATTTCTTTTCTTTGTTTATCATACTGAGATTTTATTCGTTATTAATTGTCCGGACCTTGAGATAATGCTGATATGATGCTAATCACTCGTTTGCCTCTAGCAGGCATGGTCCATCTGCATTCCCTGAATCCTCCTCTGATTCACATGAACTTTAGTACAATGAAGGTTCTTTTAGGTGAGGACTTGACACCCAAAGTTGCAGATGCTGGTATCCGTAGTTTACTTGATCGCATTGACAGTGCTGCTTCATCTTCAAGGATGTCTGAAGATGATCCTTTCCTTGATCCTGAGTACTTTTTCTAACTTCAAGTACTCTTTCAGAAAAATAATGTCTAATATTAGATAATTTAAAAAGCTCTCTGTAATGTCCACATATGTGGCTAGTATTACGTCCTCACAAATTTCTAGACACATGACAGTCACAATTAGTTGATTGTTTCTAATTATTCTTGCTAATTATGCAGTGTTTATGAGTCTGGAAGATTCTCCGTAAAGAGTGATGTATATAGCTTTGGTGTGTTTCTTCTTGAGTTAGTAACTGGAAGAGACGTTGCATCTGATAGAAGCATCATTCATCAGGTATGCAACAGTCATTTACAATTTGTCGATGGCGTTCATTCCCAAAATAATGAGTTTGCATGCTTCTGCTATTAAGAAGAAACATCGAACTGGAAATGCTGGTAAATTGAAACAGTCTTTTAATAAATATTTAGTACCGCACTACCACCTTAAAAGCAAGGTTGTGAGTATTGGGATCCTACCTGGAATGGAAGTGGTCGATAGAGTTGGATTATAGTATCGAAGTATAGTATCATAAGTCCTACAATCTAATAAAGATGTTTCAAATTGCACTTGAGATTTCTAATTTATCATATGTATCAACTTACAATGTATAGTATGAATATGAATATTTTAAACTCTATCATTATTCATTCCTGTATCATTAATCATAAATAAAATTATCGATATATAATGAATATATTAAAATACAATAAATTCTTAAAGTATACCATTTTTATATATCAAGCAGCAATTTTATTTTTATAAGATGATAAATTAAGTTGATGAAAACAATAATAACTAGAGTTAGTTGAAAACAACAATAATTTAAAATGATTCTCTTACATAAAGTAAAAAGGAATCTTACATAATTGAAAACTTCTTCCCTTGGTTGACTTGTCCAACGAGTGATGTATTTCCTTTCTCATTATGATTTTATGAGAAATTGAGAATTGACTTATTTTCTTGCTTTTTAGTTGCTCTTTCCAAGAGGTGGAATGCCCTCTTTGCGTATCTCCTTGAAAAATCAGCATAAAAGGGCGGGATTCGAATATCTTCCATAAATTAGCATATCTTTTGATTCGAAATTTAGTTATTGTTCAGAGAGTTGGCAACTTAAACAAATAAGAATTAAAATTAAAATTTTCCTTCTATACTAGACAATGAAATGAATATGAACACTTTGAAAAAGTCATTATGAATATAAACCAGAGTGGTTCTTCCAATGGATAGACGCTTATCTACTTATTCACACAATCTCTAAGCACAACAAATGGCACACATGATATTTGGACAAGCTGCCAAAGGATAAAATTGAAGAGCTTCAAATAATTCTAGCGAAGCACAGTTACATCGAGTGTTGATCATGACCCAGATAACAAACCATAATGGAAATGTCTCCATTGTATGTTCTTAAATAAAGCTTTTGAAATTGCCCAGCGAATTTATGGACTGCCCATCTGATACAGTTGACCATGACCTTGGAAATCAATTAATGTAATAGGCCTAAAATCGTTCTGTTCTGAAGTGGTGACCACCTTTGTATGAGAGACATGTAGTAGTCATTCTTTCAGATGCATATAAGTAACTACGAATGATTGCAGAAGTTATTCGGTTTTAGAAGTAGATTTAAGTCATTAAAAGTGCTTAGTTGTACTGTACCACACTCTCAAGTGGCTTTCATAGCTTCTCATGATGTTAAATGGATGGAACCTTAGCTCTAACCATGATGTTATCTTTGTGAATTTTAGGAAAATACATTAAAACTAACACTATCCTTCATTCCTATTGGATACATAAACTTATTTATTGCAATCACATACAATTGTAGCAAAAGGTGATTACGCTAGCCCATCCCCAGGTTATGTGAAGGACGGTAAATCACGGAGTCAGCTTATAGCCGACCGCCAAGTGGCGAGGGTGTGAGAGAAGTTTTTTCCGGCATGCGCCCGTCGGGAATTGATCCCTGCCTCATTGTAACAAATCTACCACCCTCTAGTCAACTGGACATCCCATGAGCAATTGCATACAAACACTTTAGTATGGTTCTTGAATCAAATTGATGTGATAGAAGTGGATGGACAGCTGATTGAGACATTCAGTCAACTTATTTTAAGTCCAAATAGTTTTTAAAATTATTTTCTCAATCAAAGTTCTTCCAAGATAGGAGGCATGAATCCTGATCCTTTTGATTAATCAACAGATTGCCTGTAAAACCTCCTGCAAATCCTTGTTGGTGTTAATTGCTAAAGAAAGTCCATTCCGGTTAAGAAACCCTTGTCCTTCAGGAAGAGGGACAGATTAAATGAGGATGACAAAGAGGGGAATTTATGGGAAATGAATGGGAGGAAGAGAGGAAGATGGAGAGAGAAGAAAAAGGGGGAGGGACTTTGCAAGTGAGAGGAAGAAGAATAGGAAGAGAGATATCCAGTAAAGTAATTTAATAAATATTATTAAGTAAGACTGGCTCGTCCATCCACTTTTGTCATATAAATTTGATCGAGAGATCAAAACTAGATAGTTATGTTCATCTATGCAGTTGCAACCAAAAAAGAAATATGTACCCTTTTGAAACATAGAATATGGTTTGCTATGATTTAATGCATTTGCTTGTAATTGCTTGTATTATAAGTTTGCTGCATTTTGTAGATAGACAGTGCAAATTCACAGTTGTGGTTTGTAAGTCACTGGATTGCACAGTCCTGGTTTTCATTAATCCTTTGCTTTTTAACTTGTTGATTTCCCTCCAGAAACTAGTTTCTTGCTGCCATTGTAAGTTTCTAAGAATTTTTCTCATCTGCTTGTTCATAGGCGCAAAACTATCAGGATGGCAGCGATATCTTAAAGCTTGTCGATAACAGGATGGGCAGCAACTTCTCCCCAGAAGGAATCAAGGCATTCATGTGGCTAATTGCATGGTGTCTGAACTTGCCGAGCGAGGAACGTCCATCCATGAGATTCATTGAACTGGAACTTTGCCGGATTCATGAGAAAGAAATGAGCTTGACTACCGTCATGGGTGAAGGAACTACTACTGTGACCCTTGGAAGCCAGTTATTTACTACCTAATGGCAGAAGGGGGCCTCCTTTCAAATGTACATCTGTTCATTTAGCATTGTTGTGAAACTATTGTATCTGTATCAGCTGCAAGTTGTGAATAAGCCATCAGCTGCATGCATATTCATTTATTTCTTTTTTTCTTCTTCTGTTTTTTGTTTTTGTTCTTGCCATATATATTTGTATAGCATTGCTGTAGATAAAAATGTGTGATATTATGTGATCATCAATGCGGTTGAACTTGGAGAACATCAATAACATGAATACCCTTATATTATGTGCTTATTTTTTTTCTTTGACTCTAATCAATACCAATAATATTAGGATGCAGCAATTATAGTTCCTAACTTGTGTAATAGAGATGTTTCGTTTCCAATCAATATTGGTGAACATTAGTCAATGCAAGTCGATATAATAAGTATTATAACACAAATAATTTATTTTTATCAATACTAGTCCGTATTAAATTGTAACAATTATGAGATTATGACCGTTATAATTATATAGTTGTAACGATTAGAAATAGCTATTATAATATAAATAATTTATTTTCGATTAATACTAATAAGTATTGTGCTATAACAATTATGAGATCATAATTATTATAAGGGAGACTTATTAAAAACTCCCTAATTAGAAAATCATCTCTGTGTCAGCTCCCTTGGCAAGGGAACAATAGTTTTGACTCCCTAAATTTTTTTTTAACTCCCTAATACATAAATTTACCAATCTACCCTTATTAAATGTTTTCCCTCTCTCTAATACCTTCTCCCCCATTTGTTCACGATGCATCCAAAGCAAAAACCCTAACCAGCGCGTTCCTCCCCCATTTGTTCACGATGCATCCAAAGCAAAAACCCTAACCAGCGCGTTCCCACCATTCTCGTCTTCCTCATTTCCCTCTTCTCCATTTCTTCCCTACAGATTCTCCATCCTAAAGAAACCCAAACCAAGGAAATCGATGGCTCGACCATTTCCCTCTTCTCTATTTCTTCCCGTTACAATGTCTATCCTAAACAAACCCTAACCAGTGAAATCCATCGCTCTACCTATCCACGCCGAGGAGGAGACTGAAGCAAGAACATACCCATCGAGATCCATCGATCGGGAGTAGCGAGATATCAACCGAGAGCAAACGACCGACGAGGAAAGTGAAGTAAGCGTCGCCGTCGAAGACAGAGTCGAAGACACACAATTACCTTAAAAAAGAGTAAATTTTTTTAATTTTGATAGTCTTTTTTAATCTATTAGTCGTAATGTGTTTGATTGAATTTTCACATATCTCATTATTTATATATTATTGGTTTTTGGTCGAATTTTTTGAGATGGAGGTGAAATCTTGAGATAGCGCGTGTAGGCTTGATCGCTTACGCTTGCTCCTCCAACTCCAACTACTACAGGAAAGAATCCACCTCCATCTCAAAAATTCATTTTATGAATCGTATCTTCCTCTTTTGGAAGTTGGAATTCCTGAGAAATTATATTGTGTTTCACTCCATGAAGATAATTTTCTAATATTTGAATATAAATAAAGGCCAATAATATTTGAATGAGTATATTATTCCTCATTTATGCTGTGTTATGAAATTAAATATAATTTGTCAAATTTATTTAAATTGATATCGTGTTATGATTGATTATGAAAATATATAGACTTTTCCAATGCAATTTCTCAATCACTCAGGTGACAGATTTTGATCAGTTTCTTAGAGAAATGGAATCTAGATCTGGATCTTCAAATTTTTCATTTCTGGGTAGTTGCAAGTATAAAGAAGACCTCTATATGATTTCAATTTTTAATGGCTTCAGTCTAATGGAGCTGTTTGTTAATCTTGGAAGAAAATGTGAGGAGATTGTTCCACAAAATGTGCTTTTGCAATATCTTGCACCACATCAAAATATGTATATGACATTGCATGAAGATGATGATGTCCGGATTATGACACATCTTTACACGTCTATGAGATTGACAATAATTAATATGAGAGCGGTGGAAAAGATCACATGAGTGCCCACAGTCTCGAGAGGTAAAAAATTTCTACCTTGATTTTTTTCCGCATGTAGATATTAATGATGATACAATTTATTTTTTTGATTTGCTTGATATGTCGTTGTAAAGTACAATTATTGATGATTGTTTAGTTATTTATCATGGAAATATATTGTGGGTGTGGTTTTTTCTTGTGAATCTTGAACATATGTAAAGTCATTGCATCCGTGGAGATTATGTAAAGTCATTGCATCCCAAAGGTTAAGTCTTTAATTTTAGTTTAGGTTTGTTAATATATTACATAAAGTACTCTCCCAAAGGTTAAGTCTTTAATTTTGGTGTATGGATAGTAGGTTAATTATAATTATTTTATACTTACAATGATATTATACTCATTGTTAAATTGATAAGGTTTGAAACTGAAGAAGAGACACAGACTAATAATGATGGCTATCTTGAAGTGGGTTTGGTAAGAAATTCCATAGATGCTTGGAGTCATTGCATCCGTGGAGAGGGCCAGATATTCAAGGATGCTACAGAATTTCGAAAATGTGCTAAAAATTATGCAGTTGCTATGAGACGATCGTTTTTGTATAAAAAGAATGATAATAAGAAGGTTATTCTTGTCTATAGCGAAAACAACTGTTCTTGGAGAATATATGCTTCAAAACATAAAGCTGACAAACTTTTTGGCATTAGAAAATGCAATCTAATACATACTTGTGGAGATGACAATCTTCGTAGTAGAGGACATCCTAAAGCTGATGTTGCCTGGGTTTCCAATGTTGTGATGGATAGATTGAGGGGAGAGCCCTCGTATCGACCATGCACAATGTTGAAAGATATTCATAGAGATTATGGGGTCGAGCTTAATTACAACAGAGTTTGGAAAGGGAAGGAATTGGCAATGCATGACATTCATGGTGCAGAGGAGGGGTCTTATGATAGATTACGATGGTATTGTAGTGCTATCAAAGAAACTAATCCTGGAAGTTTTGTCGAGTGTGAAATTGATCATTGTGGTAATAAATTTAAACGGTTATTCATCTGCTTCAATGCATGTGCAATTGGTTTTATCAATGGATGTAGACCCTTGGTTTTCTTAGATGACACTCACATAAAGAATAAATACAAAGGATGCATTTTGGTTGCTGTGGCAAAGGATGCTAATGATGATCTTTTCACATTAGCATATTCAGTTGTAGATGCTGAAAATGATAATAATTGGGGATGGTTCTGTTTCCAACTTAAAAGTGCTCTGCTTTCGCATTCCTATATTGGGTTCCATGAGTTCACCTTTTTTTCTGATAGACATCCTGGGATAATCAAGGCTATTCAGATAATATTCCCAGATAGTCATCATGCCTACTGTTTGAGGCATTTGGTAGACAATTTCGTGAAACAGGTTTGGCTAATGATATATTTGTGTTAGGAAAACATTGCTTTTTGAATAATACTAGTTTATGTACTATTTTTTTGTTATTTGAATGTAGGTCATGCGAAGGTACCCACTTCATAACAAAAAATATTGGTCATCTATTTTCAAAAAAGCTGCATATGCCCTATCGACACAAGAATTTGAAGAATATGTTAACATGATAGTAGGGTCAATGCCACTTGCCAAAGACTTTATAGTATCTTCGTGTCCAGAAAGTTGGGCAAATGCATATTTTCTAGGAAATTGGTGGGGTGTCATGAATAATAACATAGCTGAGTCTTGGAATAATTGGGTTAAAGCAGCACGATTTCTTCCTATCGTGGCCATGGTCGATCACATACGGATTCAAATTATGGATATGATGCACAGACGACGTGAAGCAACAATGGAGATGGTTAAAAGATTGAGTCCATCAAAGGAGAATGCTCTTGCAAAAACATATGTTGAATCTCGTAGTTTGATAGTGCGCAAGGCATGTGGTTAGAGTTTTGAAGTTGTGGATGGGAATAAATCATTTGCTGTTGATTTGTCTGCTCGGACTTGTTCGTGCAAAGCATGGCAGATTAATAAGTTTCTATGCAAACATGCATGTTCAGCAATAGAGTCAAAGTCATTATCAGTATATGATTTCTGTGACAAGTACTTTAAAATAGAGTTGTATCGTGAAAGCTACAAAGGAATCCTAAATCCGATCCCTACATGTCACATGTCTAAGTATAATCTCGAGCAGCAATTTGTAATCAATGCTCCCATTGTTCGAAGCCAACCAGGCAGAAGAAGAACTCAAAGGATACCTTCGCAAGTCGAAAAACGTGTGACAAAGTGTGGTCGGTGTCATGGGCGAGGTCATAACCGACGCAGTTGCAAAGAAGCCATTAACTAACTCTACTTTTATTTTGTGAAAATAGTATGGAACTGTTTGATTTACAAGTAAAACATTGTATTCTGAAATTTCTTTTAATGAGCATGTACTCATATATTTGATCTCTAATGCATTTTCCAATTTACAGGAAAAAGAGGATGATAGAACAAGCAAGAAGCAAGGATGTACCTAAGAGAAGGAGTACTCGAACCAGTGCAATTATTCAGGGCGTGCTCTTGGTGTAATGGTCCTTTAATATTATGTTATGCTAGTGATGTTTATGTACCGGGATCTGTCTATGTAATGTGGGCTTGATACTAGTTGATGTTTAAGCTTGGTGTGATATCTGTATTTCATAGTTTTGGTAAATAACTCGTATTTGTTGTTGTTGTTGTGTTAATTCAAGTGTGAACATGAATGCTAGTTCAGTTATGAAACTGAATGCTTTTGATTGTCAAATCTTCACTTGCTGTGTTCGAGCAGAGTGTGTTTCATAGAAGACAGTTCCTATAAATCTTGAGTATTTGTTGTTGTTGTTGTGTGAGTTCAGTTATAAAATTGAATGTTTGTTCAGTTATGAAAATAAATGTTTGTTCAGTTATGAAACTGATTGTTATGATTTGTGTACTCTTTATGTGCATGACATATGTGGGATATACAAAGGAGATGCTGTCAGAATTTCAGCCAAAATTGAGTACAGATCAGCAGAAATTGAGTACAGATTGATGAAAATCGAGTACAAGGTTAGGAAACCTATACTTCTCTCATGATCTTGATGCAAAGTCCATTGTAGTTAGAGTCCAAGGTTAGGAAAACCAAGATAGGATCATGATATATGCCCTACTATTTGACTATCCAAGAGTTGGCAAGGCCATGGAGATTTTGAGTACAAATTGATACAATTTCAGTACACATTGGCTGAAATCGAGTACAAATCAGCAGAAATTGAGTACAGATTGATGAAAATCGAGTACAAGGTTATGAAACCTATACCTCTCTCATGATCTTGATGCAAAGTCCATTGTAGTTGAGCCGAAGGTTAGGAAAACAAGATAGGATCATGATATATGCCCTATTATTTGACAATCCAAGAGTTGGAAAGGCCATGGGGATTTTGAGTACAAATTGATACAATTTCAGTACACATTGGCTGAAATCGAGTACAATTCAGCAGAAATTGAGTACAGATTGATAAAAATCGAGTACAAGGTTAGGAAACCTATACCTATCTCATGATCTTGATGCAAAGTCCATTGTAGTTAGAGTCGAAGGTTAGGAAAACAAGATAGGATCATGAGAGAGGTATCACTTACCTCTCTCATGATCTTGATGCAAAGTCCATTGTAGTTGAGCCGAAGGTTAGGAAAACAAGATAGGATCATGATATATGCCCTATTATTTTGACAATCCAAGAGTTGGCAAGGCCATGAGGATTTTGAGTACAAAACTATACAATTTCAGTACACATTGGCTGAAATCGAGTACAAATCAGCCCAAATTGAGTACAAATTGATGAAAATCGAGTACAAGGTTACGAAACCTATACCTCTCTCATGATCTTGATGCAAAGTCCATTGTAGTTAGAGTCGAAAGTTAGGAAAACAAGATAGGATCATGAGAGAGGTATCACTTACCTCTCTCATGATCCTATCTTATTTTCCTAACCTTGGACTCAACTACAATGGACTTTGCATCAAGATCATGAGAGAGGTATAGGTTTCCTAACCTTGTACTCGATTTTCATCAATCTGTACTCAATTTCTGCTGAATTGTACTCGATTTCAGCCAATATGTACTGAAATTGTATCAATTTGTACTCAAAATCCCCATGACCTTGCCAACTCTTGGATTGTCAAATAATAGGGCATATATCATGATCCTACCTTGTTTTCCTAACCTTCGGCTCAACTACAATGGACTTTGCATCAAGATCATGAGAGAGGTATAGGTTTCGTAACCTTGTACTCGATTTTCATTAATTTGTACTCAATTTGGGCTGATTTGTACTCGATTTCAGCCAATGTGTACTGAAATTGTATCAATTTGTACTCAAAATCCCCATGGCCTTGCCAACTCTTGGATAGTCAAATAGTAGGGCATATATCATGATCCTATCTTGTTTTCCTAACCTTCGACTCTAACTACAATGGACTTTGCATCAAGATCATGAGAGAGGTATAGGTTTCGTAACCTTGTACTCGATTTTCATCAATTTATACTCAATTTGGGCTGATTTGTACTCGATTTCAGCCAATGTGTACTGAAATTGTATAGTTTTATACTCAAAATCCCCATGGCCTTGCCAACTCTTGGATTGTCAAATAATAGGGCATATATCATGATCCTATCTTGTTTTCCTAACATTCGGCTCAACTACAATGGACTTTGCATCAAGATCATGAGAGAGGTAAGTGATACCTCTCTTATGATCCTATCTTGTTTTCCTAATCTTGGACTCAACTACAATGGACTTTGCATCAAGATCATGAGAGAGGTATAGGTTTCCTAACCTTGTACTCGATTTTCATCAATCTGTACTCAATTTCTGCTGAATTGTACTCGATTTCAGCCAATGTGTACTGAAATTGTATCAATTTGTACTCAAAATCCCCATGGCCTTGCCAACTCTTGGATTGTCAAATAATAGGGCATATATCATGATCCTATCTTGTTTTCCTAACCTTCGGCTCAACTAAAATGGACTTTGCATCAAGATCTTGAGAGAGGTATAGGTTTCGTAACCTTGTACTCGATTTTCATCAATTTGTACTCAATTTGGGCTGATTTGTACTCGATTTCAGCCAATGTGTACTGAAATTGTATCAATTTGTACTCAAAATCCCCATGACCTTGCCAACTCTTGGATAGTCAAATAGTAGGGCATATATCATGATCCTATCTTGGTTTTCCTAACCTTGGACTCTAACTACAATGGACTTTGCATCAAGATCATGAGAGAGGTATAGGTTTCCTAACCTTGTACTCGATTTTCATCAATCTGTACTCAATTTCTGCTGATCTGTACTCAATTTTGGCTGAAATTCTGACAGCATCTCCTTTGTATATCCCACATATGTCATGCACATAAAGAGTACACAAATCATAACAATCAGTTTCATAACTGAACAAACATTTATTTTCATAACTGAACAAACATTCAGTTTTATAACTGAACTCACACAACAACAACAACAAATACTCAAGATTTATAGGAACTGTCTTCTATGAAACACACTCTGCTCGAACACAGCAAGTGAAGATTTGACAATCAAAAGCATTCAGTTTCATAACTGAACTAGCATTCATGTTCACACTTGAACTAACACAACAACAACAACAAATATGAGTTATTTACCAAAACTATGAAATACAGATATCACACCAAGCTTAAACATCAACTAGTATCAAGCCCACATTACATAGACAGTTCCCGGTACATAAACATCACTAGCATAACATAATATTAAAGGACCAGTACACCAAGAGTTTCATAACTGAACAAACATTTATTTTCATAACTGAACAAACATTCAGTTTTATAACTGAACTCACACAACAACAAATATCTACCTATAAAAACACCACAAGTTTTATAACCGAACACAGCAAGTGAAGAATATATATCAAAAAGCAAGTAAGAATACATACTCTACCTGAACACTTTGAATCTTAGATCATATCAAATGCAAGTGAAGAGCAATCAAAATCATCAACTAAGAAATGAAATAGAATGCCGAATGCATCAGAAAAAGAAATGCCCAATAAGATCACATTGACATCACTTAGCACATAATCATGCATAAATTTTTTCACAACAAATCATCCATAATCAGCAACAAAACATCCATAATTATCCATAATCACATATTTTCCATATTTTCCATATTTCAATAACAAAACATCCACTTTCCATAACATTCAGCAACTCAAAACCATAATTACACAGGCTAAAGGTAATGAAGATGAGAATATCTGCAGATACACCAACTTACAACAAATATACGTTTTCCACCAAAATTCATAATCACATGGGATTAGTAAAGTCTACTTCTTTATAATTCCATTTTCATCTGACAGAATAATCGCTGCCATGTGCGCCCGATACGTATCCATCTTTACCTCTTTTTCATAATTCCATATTTCATCATCATCAAGCGCTAGACACTCAATCCACAAACAAGTAAAAACACCACAATCGAGTGTCTCGCCTTGGTGACGACACTTTGTTTTCATTACTATTATTTTCCCAATGTCAAAGCCTGAGAAATTTTTCATGTATCCAGCCAAAAATTCTGCCTGCAAATATTGATTCAGCTGTGAAATTTAAGTTTTAAGAGTTATTGAAATACAAATGATGAAACTTACATAAACTTTGGCTGTCCCGAAAGCAGCTGGATGAGGCTTGGAGTTCATGGTCTTGAATTTGTCTTCTCTTGTTGAATAGAATAACAGATACTAATGTCATCCATAGTTCAAGGGAAAAATAATATATCTGCATCTTGTAAATAAATCTTCATTGAGATGTTTTAATTGATTCCTTGTCACTGAAGTAAGTTTTCCAATAAATTCTTCATACTCTCCCTTCCGCAGCAATCGATTACTCCTATGTCTTTCCAATTTATCAAGGACTTCTCTCTACATGTAGAAATAGAGCCATATTTCTCATTGTAAACAAAAATTAAAGAATTCAATTGTAAGGTCAAAGAACACCACAAACCTGAACACCCATGTCCATGCCAAAAATTTCAAACCCTTTCTTGACACTTTGCTTTCTCATTATTCTCATGTAACAATCAATAATTTCGGATCCAACTGGATTACGAAATACGAATTCACAGAATTGGAGGCCATCAAGTACCACATTATCTTCCTCCCACACAACTACACTGCAAATTTGAAAATTTATATAATATTTCACTATAAAGGACTAATATTCTAGAAAAGGAAACATGTACAAGATTAACATACTCTAACTTATCTCGAGAAAGATATTCTGTTACCATCTCTCGCTCTTCATCTGTTGTTTCTTCATATCCACAAAAATTTCTCGTTTCTCTATATTTATTCATCACATCCGCAACAGCATCCCTTCCAATTGTAGCAACATCTATAGGCGTCTCTCCCTATGTAGATAGATTTAAGAACATAAGAATAAAATAGAAACATGGTTAACAACAAATAAATAAAATTAACTCTATTTTACCGTTTCCAGCACTATTGGGTCTACAACTGATGCTAACACCTCTTTGCCCGCCTTCCTCCTACGTTTAGGTGTTGTACTCGGCGGTGTAACATATATTTCAGCCTTTTTTTTCTTCATTCTGTCTGCCCTTGTCCTAACCGTCATTACAATAGAGGACACAAATTGCTCTACTAATGCAATATTCTTTTCAACCGACACTTCAACAAACCCAGCAATTTCACCTTCAATGGAGTCTTTAACTTCATCTCTTTTGTTGTCTTCTGACCCACTGATATCATCAGTCTGTGGTTGTGGCTCACCACCAAACTCTTTTGCCATTGGTTCAGTATTAGCCCAACTTGTACCAGCAATCAATCCACCACATTTAACACATTCCGAGCCCTGAAAAAATTACAAGATTCTTATAGCAAATAAATATTTTCTCAACTTTATTTAACAAAATACTTATTTATTGATAATATTACCGAAAAACTTGCTCGCCTTTGATGAAACAGTATATCTTCATCCGAAAATGGTACAATGGACAACACCTTTTCACAATTAAAATTAAAAGGTCACTACAATTCATCATATTTGAGTATGTCTACTATAAAATATGAACTTACTTTACTATAGTCAATGGAATTCAATAACCTCTCCGCTAAATCAGGTTTGGTAGGTATCTTACTTTCCCCCCAACGGAACAACCTGGGAAAAGTATGTAGCGAACGTACAACTCCAAGAGAAGGTATTCTTTCATATAACCATGCCTAAATAAATAAAATTATTAGTATAACAGAACAAAACATAATAAAAGCATACTAAAAAAAACTCACCATCAATCCAACAGTTGAACCATCTAAATACTTCTTTCTTCTAACATCACCCTTTCCAATATATTTGAAAATTTGATTGCTCAAAAATCTATAAGCCGCATCTCCCCACGAATAATCAAAGAAGGTGGTCAGGTCATCAATGTATGGCATAATGAATCGAGGTGTTGAGTAGTTGATCACAGGAAAAATGATACAATTAAACACTAAACAAATAAACATCCTAACAAAATCATCCACATCTGAGTTACTCTCTGATCCAGCTAAAGAGGATAGTCTATCATAGATTGCACTTCTGGTCACGTTGCCAACTTTCCCAGAGAAATACTGAGCAACAAATTTAGACTCCAAATTCATATCTAAATCAACTGGTTGCCCTGCATAACGTAAGCCAAGAACAATGGAAAACTCTGGTGATGTAAAGGGAACAACAACATTTTCACCAAACACAAATGAATGAGATTGCAACTGAAATCTTTTTAAAATTATATCAACTCTGGAGCTGCTGATCGCCAATTTGGGCATCTTAAGTCATATACCAAATGGAGTGTTTTGAATACTCTCCTTTTGCTTATCAGTCATTTTCGGTCCCACTTCATCCATCACAGCTCTAAAAAAAGTAGGTGAACACCGAAACTGAGTTTTTTTCCACTGTTAACCTCTTTAGCATCTTTGTTAATCTTTGCTTCTTTCTTAGTCTTTACCATCTTTGATTCTGTTCAACCCTTACTCAAAATATCCAACACAATTTTAGTATTTAGACCATAAAGTAAACTGAAAATTAATCAAGTAAACATTTGCCTACTTACAAACAATAAACATTCAATTTAATAATAATAGAAAAAATTTAATATCATCATTAAACATGAACAATTGCCTATTTATCTATAGAAATGGCAATTGCTGACAATTGCCTATTTACCTCCCTCTCACCACTTATCTATAATCAAGGAATTCTTAAATTTTTAAAGAATGATGCAAATAGTATTGATAAATTGAAATCTCATAGGAATAGTAACAATATACTCATAATAGGGCGAAGTTGTACTTAATCAATCATTAATCTTTGTTTAAACGAATAGGGAAATAAGAAAGATAATAATTAGAGAGTTCTGACTAATAGATAAAAAATCTACAAAAAATGAATGGCTTCAACTCTATCTCCGGCGACAAAGCTTGATTCAGTCTCCTCGTCGGTGGGTTGATGGATCTACACGGCTATAATCTTGCTTCACATTGTGTCGGGAAGAAATGGGGGAGAGGAAAATGGTCGACTTGCCTTGATTTCGCTGATTAGGGTTTACGAGATTAAGTCGTCAAGAAATTTGGGAAGAAGGAAATTGAGGAGAGGAAGCTGGCTTGATTTCGCCGGTGAAGGACGCCGAGAATGTATCGTCAAGAACTCGCGGGAGAAGGAAATTGAGGAGAGAAAGCTTGCTTGATTTCGCCGGTGAAGGACGCCGAGATTGTGTCGGAAAGAAAACAGGGGAAAACGAAGCTGCGGGAGAAGAAATGCGGGAAAACCAAAAGCGGGAAAAGTAAGAAGGGTATATTAGTAAATTTATGTATTGGGGAGTTAAAACTAAAAAGTAGGGAGTTAAAACATTTGTTTCCTTACCTGGGGAGCGGACACAAAGCCAACTTTTGGATTAGGGATTTATCTCTAATTTACCGTTATTATAATTATATAGGTATAGTTGCATCGTAATTGTTATTATAATAGCTATGGGATTATAATTATTATAATTATATAACAAGAAATCCATAACTGCTACAATAATTTAAAAAATAATAATTGTGTAAAATCATCCGATATGGCGATATTCTTTTAATAATAAATACAAAAGGACGTTCTTAACCATTCTAATAAAAAAAATACCTTTTTGATTTTTACCCTTTTAAATACAAGAAAATTCAAAATAAATATTTTTTTACGCCTAAATAATGGTGGGGGTGCCACTTCTTTGGGTTGCATTCGACGGTTTCCGTTTCCCTCCATTTTGTTGCTTCTCGAACCTCCGGAGCGTTGCGGCCAAATGGCGAGTCCCCCAGATCGGGAGCCGGCGTGGAGGAATTCCCCCAGCGATTCCGATTTCGTCTCTGCGAAAGATGTGCCGGAAGAACTCTCCCCCACGGCGGCTGCATCCTCGACCTCCGGTGACGCCTCCGATTCCGTCTCCTCGGAGAAGCAGCTCTCCTCGGCGGCTGCATCTTCGACCTCCGGTAACGACCTCAGATTCCGTCCCTGATTCAGT
Organism: Boesenbergia rotunda; assembly: GCA_024364735.1. NCBI lineage: Eukaryota > Viridiplantae > Streptophyta > Magnoliopsida > Zingiberales > Zingiberaceae > Boesenbergia > Boesenbergia rotunda. The sequence goes on from JAGFNQ010000654.1 coordinate 166,925, forward strand.
CTATATCATAAGTAATTCTGCATCGGTGATCTCGATGGACGAATTCTTTGCAGTTTCGCAGGAACCGTCCGACGACGACGCCTCGATCTCGACCTGCGCAGATTCGGTGAGAGGTTCTTGGTTCTTCGATTCTTTAGTTACTGATATAGTGGTCTAGTTACTGATGCCGGGCATCCTGCAGAGCTTGTCCGTCCTCGGTAGCGGCGAGGATGCCGAATCTGACGATGATTCCGGCTACCTGGGAGATAAGGTGAGCAAGCCTCCCGATTCTTTTGGGTATTCGCTTGCTTTTCTGTCTTTAGGGTTTCATCATTTGCGATGCCCTTTCTATTGCAATCATAATTGTAGCGGGTGCATTTGCCAGCACTGTAACATTAACGATGATGATTCTCCATTTAGATCTTGAATGTGAATTCTTGCTGACTCGGTTTATGCTTTGAATTTGACACCAGAAGATTCAACAATAATGTAGTTTTAGGGAATGATAATTCTCCATTTATTTAGCTAGTTGTTTCTTGACCAAGTCTAAATCTGTAATCAAGCTTCTTTGTTTCAAAAACGTCAAAGTTTACTAAAATTCCTCATCAATGCCACTTATTAATTACCCAAAAAAACTCGTGGAAACCTCTCAAGCATTACTTGTAGAAATTTATGTTTAATTTGGACAAGAACAAGAACAAACTAAGTTAGACATTAGCTATTCTTCTACTCAAATTTGCAGTCCACTCAAAAGAAGAGTCTGGAGTCGACTCAAGTTTAGGAAAAGGCTATGCAATTTGCCAATCGAGATGTGCAAATTCTATGAGTGGAAGCTTCATCTGTAGGGATGAAGAAGAATCTGGTTTAGAGGAAGAGAGAAAACTTGCTATTTACTACGAAATCATGACCAAATTTGAAGTCTATCTAAACCACTCCTGAGCTAGTGATCCTATATATTCTAGTTCACGACCTCTAGTTGGGTTATATCCCTTTTGCAACACTCATCTAGGAATAATTTGGGTTATTGGATTGCTTGGATTATCCAAAATGCGCTACTTGGAAGCTTTTGTTCAACCAGACCCATTGGGTTAATTGGCAGTGACAACTTATTAATGATCTACTCAAATATGTAGCAATATATCAAATATGTGTCTCAACTCATGATGATGCATTCTTGTAGAAAGCAACGTGCCTCATGTGTGCAATGTAAACCTTGTTTATTACGTGAATGCCACATTGTGCTCAACACACTCGTGCACAATTGTGCATTAACAGCACCATGATTACTTGATGTGCGATTCACAGTTTGTCCCCACTCCCACTGATTCCATCTTTTTTCTAATACATAACATTTTTCATCAGTCAGCACCATCGTTAAGTAGTTCCCTTTATGCTGCACAGGAATCTCTTTCCTTGTTGGCCGCAGAGTATGGATCAGGCAACATCATAGAGGTTATATTCGACTTGTGTATTCATTATCTGCATTGATACCTTAACCATCAATTCTATTGGGCTGGATTTTTAGTTTTTTCTGTGTCAATCAGCTTCTTCAAGACAAATATTCTAGATTTAGGAGTGCAAAAGGAGATGAGGATTGTTTTTATCGCTCCTTTATGTTCGCCTACTTGGTAAGCTGAAGAAACTTTTGTTGAAAGATATTTGTGGTCTTAACAATAATGAGTTTGCTGCAAAAGATGTTAGGACCCATAGTTATTTTGCACATCTATGTTAAAATAGGAGCATTTTCTGGAGACTCAAGATAAAGTTCAGTTTGATTCTGCTATTGAAAAGGTTGAACAGTGTAGGAACACATTGAAGTTCGGAGATCCAGATTATATTGCTGAGGACTACTTTTTGGTAAGACGTGTTACTCCTCTCAATGTCTTAATTCGCTTGCTTTGTCTATTCATATTTCCAGCAAAGATAATGAACTGAAATAAATGCTGGTTACTTGTGCTATTGATGTTTAAGGTGTCTGTCGTTTTGATTCTTTGAGTTTAAAAAAAAAATAGACTTTGTTTTTATTAGAGAAATTTCTTCCTTGCTAATAATCACATGAATCCAGAACTGACTAAAATCTTAGATATGACGTAAAATTTTGTGATTGGGTAGGTACTTGACAAGAATCTTGGATGCTTGCAAAGTTAAAGAGTCCTGAAATCAAACAAATAAGCCTTAACCTGTGTAAATTTGTCATTTATATTGTTTCAACACAAATGATATTTCTATTTCCAAATAATGGGCTTTTACTAATTTTTACTCCACGAGAGATTTTAATCTTGGATGTATGCTGAACTTGTAAGTATTCAGTTTGAACTTGCTAGACATCCATTAACAATAAACTAAAAATCTGCTGCAATTGAGCCGTATTTTTTCTCACTGTCGTGAAAATTAACTCAGGTATTCATTACTATGCTGGACTGTATTCAGAGAGGGAATCTAAGGTGGGTTTCGACCGTGACATAGCATTTGTGTGAGCCATTCCTTCATATTTGTCAATTTTTCATGATCTATAAAGCAATTCAACTAACATTTTTCTTTTGCTTTTTTAGTCATGAGGAGCTACTATGGAAGAGCAACAATAGATATATTTCAAATTATCGTGAGAAAATTCACCATGACTATTTAGTCCAATCATCATAGATGCCACATTTACCTTTTCTCTCCTAAATAAATTTTCTTGGCAGTTGTTTTCTTCCTCAAAATTGTTGTATCTGTTGAATTGCACTCCAAAGCAGAGTTCTACAAGCCATTTATTGCTGGTTTTGAAAATTTAAAATTGGTAAAGGTAGTACACAACTTCTCTTATTGCTCACTTCATGAGTATCATAAAGCATATTAGTTTTCATTTTATCAATGCCCAGTTGGTTCTTACATGCTCAGACTGATTGTCAATTTCTCACAGTTCTGCAAGAGCTCAGTGGAGCTGATGGGGGAATGCGACCAAGTGCGAGTCAAAGCTCTAACTGATGCTTTAGGAGTCCAGTTACGGATTGAACATGTCGTTCAGAGCTCGGACCACTCTATTATTCCACAGCTGCAGCACCATGACTACCAACCCTCTTCAAACACTAGCACAGGCGCTGCGGACCGCCTACCTTCCATCACCTTGCTGCATCGATGTGGCCGTTATTACATTCTGTACCCGTAAATGAGATCAAAAGGTCCAATGGTGCTTGTCTGAGATCATAGCAGAAATTCTTTAGGAATCAACTAGTCAGTGACCATTCTCATATCACCTGATTGACAAACTTCTGATTTACTTCCAATGAAAGTTTGATACAGATGAGCATTAGCTCTTTTCTGCCACTGTTTGTTTTTTCCCCCCATAAAAATGCTCGTTTCCGTTTGGATTGGTTTAATTGACCTGATTAGCAAAATGATTTGTATATATTTTTTTGTTATTAGTTATGTAGTCTTCTTGACCATTGCGCTAACAGATTATTTTTGTCAGATTTTTTTTATTCTTATTTTCCAATTTTGCATCGAGAAGATGTTATGCAACGGATTCATTGGTCAACGTCGCGGCAAACTGCTGCTTCTCGGCCTCCGGCGACTCCTCGCGCTGCAAGAAATCGGCGACAAAGTCGACGCTCGGGGCAACAACGAGCTCCTCCCATGCCGCGTCCGCCTCCTCCGGGCTCTTCACGAACACGTCGGTGGCGTCGACCTTCCGCACGCGCCGTCCGAACGAGCCGCACAGGCGGTTTATTTTCTGAAGCTGACAGCACGTGAGCTCGCACGTGTTCACCTTGATCTCGTCGATGGCCGCCTCCAACAGCGCCGCCTTGACGTCCTCTTCGGCGTTCTCCGCCTCAGCGCGAGGAACCGGTCCATCTCCAGCACGCCGATGGCCCTTCGGACCCCGCGGGAGTAGTCCGCCACCACGTCCGGGTCGAACAGCGCGCGCACCTCGTCGACCAGCCCGCTAGCCACCATGCGGTCCACCCGCTCCTCCAGGAACCGGTGCAGGACCGGCGGGTGGACGTACACCCACAGGAAGCAGCACTCGAAGCGGCGGAGGAACTCGCGGTCGGCGCCCTCGACCAGCTCCTCGATGAAGGAGTTGGAGCCGCCGGCGACCACGGGGAGGCTGCAGCGGAGGGTGATGGACTCGACGGCGCGAGTGGCCTCGTCGCGGAAGTCTCCGGCGGTGAAGTCGGCGTCGGGCGGGAAGCCGCCGAGGAGGTGGTGAGGGACTCCCTGGCGCTCCTCGTCGGTGACCTTGTTGGTGATGACGTGGAGGCCGTCATAGATTTGCATTTTGTCGGAGTTGACGACTTCGCCGCCGAAGCGGAGGGCGAGGTCGATGGCGAGGCGAGACTTTCCGGTGCCCGTCGCGCCGATCACGAACACAACCTTCGGCTTTGCCATTGAGCCGACGACTTCTCATAGAATCACCATTCACAGTAATTTATATTCTTTATAAACCCATGGACGAATATATATATTCCTACTCCTTTAATAACCGATAAGAATCTTTTTTTATACCGAATTTATCCTAATTTCAACCCATAATTTATAATTTTTTATAAAATAATTTTGATTATGTTAATAAAATAATTTAATAAAAAAATTATTAGATCAATGTGAAAAAAAATTATCAAAGATAACAGAATTATCAAACATAATATATATCTTATTTATCAAAATTTATACTCAAGTTTCTAGCAGAATTTGTCCATAAAACTTACAAATTCAACCAAAATAAATTGAACATATTGTAAAGTATGTAACAAAGTTCATAAACATAATAATAACTGATACATGATACAAAGTCACATAAATCATAAATACAATCATTAGTTTCCACCACACAACCATAGTGGATAATAATAACTGGCCAAAATTTGAAACAAAGTTCATAAACATATTGCACAATATTTTCAAAAACAGAACCATCAAAGGTGTTGCCATTCAACCAGAACCAATACATAAATTACCAATGTTGTCACTCAAACATGTCTACTTTCTCGAACGTAAAACCCTGCTTGATTCCCCTTCTAGCAATCTTTTTTTCCCGCGGAAGTGTATATCAAAAAGTATCAGATTACCCATACAAATTATAGAGTATGATTGCAAAAATAAACCAAGTGTTTACAAACAAATCAAGCATACATAATTTTGAGAATAACAACTAGTTTATAGCTTTTTTGCAGCTGCATTTGTTGTGACCTTTCTTATGATAACGACTACACATTGACACATGTGTTTCAACTTGTGATAGTATTCTCTTAGTCCTCCTACGACCTGGCTGACTGCGAACATCTGGAACATTGATTACATTTCCTTCATCAAGATTTGACTCATTAATGTCAAAAGTTAGGATTAGATTAATAATTCCTTTGTATGTTTGGCGATACATTCCAATCTTGAAATACTGATCACAGAATTCATACAATGACAATAACTTCGACTCAATAGAAGCACAAGTATGCTTGCATGGAAGCTTATTGATCTGCCAAGCTCTGCACGAACAACTCTTATCAATTAAATCAACTACAAAAGATTTTTCCCTATCAACTATCTCAAACCACCAATTACATGACCGATGCACTCTCAAATTTCGAGATTCAAGGTAAACACTAGCAATAACCTTCTTCTTTTTGGGACTTAATTCCATAACCATCGTCATTGTTGATTCACGTCGCCGATGCATTATATTTATGATTTGTATGCGTATGTGATCCACCATAGCCACAATAGGGAGATAACGAGCTAGTTTAACCTAATTATTCCAACACTCGGCCATGTTATTATTCATAACACCCTATCTATTACTAAGAAATAAAGCATTTGCCCAACTTTATGGCTGGGAATGTACAATAAATCCTATGGCAAGGGGCATGGAGCATATGCAGCCTTCTTGAATACCGAAGATCAGTATTTTTTGTTATGTTTTGGATAACTTCACAATACATATAATGACAAAAAAATCTTTTTTCATTCAAACATGCATTAAAATAAAATTAAAATTAAAATTCAAAACAAAAGTAGGTTTTAATACCTGCTTCACAAAATTATCAACTAAATGTCTCAAACAATACACATGGTGACTACCCACAAATAGTTACTCAACTGCCTTCATAATTCCAAGGTATCTATCGGAGAAAAATGTGAATTTATTGAATGAAATACTTTGATATGAAAGTAGGACACTTCTCAAAAGATAACAAAATCATTCTCAATTATCATCATTATCTGCATCCACTACCGAATAAGCAATTGTGAAAAGATCATCGTTGGCATCCTTCGACACAACAACTAGGATACTATCTTTATACTTATTCTTTATATGAGTCCCATCGAAAAAAATCAACGACCTACAACCAGTAACAAAACCAACTACACATGCATGAAAACAAATAAATAGCTGTTTAAATTTATTAGTTACGGCATCAACCTCACACTCAGTAATACTGCCAGGATTTGTTTCTCGAATAGCATGACAATACCATCTTAACCTATCGCAGCATCTCTTCTCTGTACCGTGAATATCATGCATCGCTAATTCCTTGCCTTTCCACACTTTGCGATAGTCTAACTCTACCTATAATCTCTTTGCAAGTCTTTTTGAATTGTACAAGGGCGATAAGTGGGCTCTTCTCTCAATTTATCTTTCACCACATTAGCGATACAAGTTGCATCAGCTTTAGGATGTCCTCTAGTAGATAGATTTTTCTCATCCCATGTATGTTGCAGGTTACATTTTCGGATCCCAAATATACTATCTGCTTTATATTTTGAAGCATAAATTCTCCATCCACAACTCCTTCCGCTACAAATAGCAATAACCTACTCACTGTCATTTTTTCTATATAAAAATGAGCGTCTTGTAGCAACAGCATAGTTTTTAACACATCTTCTAAAATCAGCAGCACCCTTGAATGTTTGCCCTTCACCATGAATGCAATTAATCCAAGCATCTATAGTATTCGGCAACAAGGTGTGTTCAATCTCCTCATCACTCCTAGATTGTGTGTGTTCCTCCTCAACCCTTACCAATTTGATACAAAATTATTAAGATGTACCAGACACAAATAAGTATAAAATAAGTACATACCATATATACATAATAAAAGATATTGAATTTAAATAAGATTAGTAGTGTCAAATAAACCCATATCATATGCACTTATGCTATAAGTAACATAACATATTATCAAAACCAAAATATAAACAGGGATATAATATATTTTAACTCTCAAAATTTAGGTTGTCAATGTATGCATTTCTACTCTCTACCCTCAAATCGATCATACTGAGCTCCAAACACATATGAAGATGTATCATATTCAGGGCATCATCATCGTCATTCAAAGTCACGTACATCTTATGCTATGACGTTATGTATTGCAGAATCATAGATTCGGGAGTAATCTCCGTACATTTTTTGCCAAGACTCACAAATATATCCAGCAAACTACAACCACTGAAAATTGAAATCACAAACAACTCATTCTTGCACTTACAACTACCCAAAAATGCAAAGTTGCAAGACCCACTTTTAGATTCCATTTTCGACGTAATCCACAAAAACATAACATTTTATTCAAATAAAAACTGAAGATCAATATTCATATAAAAATGTAACGTAAATTTTTTTCTCCATCAATCAAATATTGGTCATCAAATCGACTATCAACCAAAAACACACATAAAATCCCACAATCAAAATAACCAAACGCAAATCTCATGAAATACACACAATAAAAAAAAACTAAATGCAAATCTCATGGAATCATTCAACCGAAAAAGATTAAACTCAGACTCACTGATAAAGGTGTGATCGCCTCTTTGAGTTAGGGCAAGAAGGCGTGGCGTTGCCAGTTGGGGTTTCGGGCGGAAAAATGAGCTGCAAAGGTGTAATCGCCTCTTCGATTTTGACCTTCAATGCATCAATAAAGGCTTTGTTCGTCGATGATTTGGATTTAGAGAATGAAGTCGATGTTGAGTTAGGACAGGAAGGCGTTGCCAGTTGGTGCTTCGGGCGAAAAAATTAAGCTACACATGAGTTTTAATTAAAATCATGGGCAATTAAGTAAAATTACATTTAAAAGGGAGTTGCAGTGACCGATCAGGTTTTGGCAAGGAGTTCAAAAATATTTTTTCTGACCTGGGGACTGAGGGCAGAGTTTGACTCGTCATCAGGGATTTTAAGGCAATTTACTCTCAATTGATTTAGTAAAATTTAAAATTATATTATATTAATTTTTTTCTTGTTACATGGAAAAAAATTTCAAGACTTATTAATAGCTTCAATTTTATATTTTTAAATTATAAAAATTCAAAAAAATAATATGACAAATTTTAAAAACATAAATTTAAAAAATAAATCATTATTATATATCTCCTAGAAATTCATATCTTAATCCAAAATTAAAATTTTAGAAAATAATTTATCAAATTAAAAAAATAATTTAAAATTATATTTTAAAAATTTTAAAATAAATTTTTAAATTTTAATTAAATCCTGTAAAAATTTTGTTATATTACATATGTATTGTGCGTGTGTTGCACAATCGCTAGATATATATATATATATATATATATATTCAATTATCTAAAAAAGTTATTATTTAAGTTAAAATAATAATTTCGGACCGGGAAACGGTTTGGTTGAATAGCTTGTCCGATTAAAGATGAACTAAATTAAATTATTTAATCTCACACGTAATTTTTAATTTAAAATAAAAAAACGAATGCAATCTAAGAGAAAAAAAATTATTTTTATTTTTAAAAATATAAACTAAAGCATAGCAATTATGTTTTATTTAAAAAGTGAATTATCTCAATTAGTGTAGTGGTTTCACCAATAATATGTCCGATTAAGATTAATTTATTTTGTAATATATTAATTTATAAATTAAATAAGTAATACATGATAATTTTTTAAATTTTTAGTTGTTTAATTTGTTTCCTTAATGTTTAAAAGAATTGTAAATTACCTATAAATTGTATCTTAAATTTCATTGTGACTCTCCTTATCAGAAAAAAAAAAGTTTATTTTCATTTTTGCATACAAAATTTTATTTGTTTTAACTCCTTAATACATATTGATTTACTTAATTATCTTAATTATTTCTAAGTAAAAAATAAAATATAATTTTTCCTAAATTTAGTATAATTTAATTAAAATCTAGTATATTTTCTATTAAATTGAATATGATTTTTTTTTTCAAATCTAGTTGATCGAGAATCAATCAAAGTTGCCATAATTGATTAGAGCTACTCCAATTTAGGGAGCTTTGATTGATTAGAAATGTATTTCTCACCAGAGAACATCACCCTTGCTTTGTTCTCACGAAAAAGTCCAAAAGTAAATATAATTTTTTTTAAATTTAGCATATTTAAATTAGAATTTAGTATATTTCCTATCAAATTGAGTACAACTCTTTTTCCATTTGATCAATTGATTGAGTTCATATCAATTAATTAGTTTAGGATGAATAAATTGGGTCGTATTTAATTTGATAGGAAATATATTAAATTTTGATTAAATGATGTTAATTTTAGGAGGAATTATACCTTTAGGACTGATTGTATTTTAAAAAAATAAGAATAATAGATAAATATTTAGTTGAAACAATTAAAATTATATAGGTAAGGAATGAAAATAACTTTTTTTATACAGAAATTGAGAAGAAAATTAAACTTAAAAAGAACTCTTCTCTCCGACGGGGACGGAACCAAAGAAGTGTGACGGCGACAACTGCTCCAAAATTTTGGGAATGGTACGGTCATCCTTTCGACTTAAACACGTATCTTTTTCCTCAATATGAAATCTCTAACTCTATCTTTACTCTCCATACCAGTCTTCCGAGTTCTCCATACGACAATCTTTTTATCTATTGGATAAAAAATAAAATCTTTAATTAAATAAATTGATTAATAAAAAATCTTTTTTTTAAAATCAATCTAATAATATTAAAATTATTCTACTATGCCCCTAAATTAATAGTCATTTTGAAAGTTTAGGAGATGGTTTGATAAATTGATAATTTTCATGGTGTGAAATAGTGGGTTGACTTATGTGACTCATTTATGAAAATAATTGATGATATTAAAAAATTGATGTCTGATTCCATTCCATCAACTCAAAATATATTCAGATAATGACAATTGCCCATACACTAGATGGGATTTGAGATAAAGGATCGAAGACTTGCTTAGTTTAGGTAAAAAATCATAGAAAGCTTACGATAACTACCAGAATAAATCATAGTAAATCGGAAAACGTTCATGATAGACAGTTTAGAAGCTCAGTGTCCCAGGGTTCATATCTCATTTTGAAAAAAAAAATCTGTAAAATACGCTGTAGCTAAAGATCAAATCGTAGATGTCTGAGATTGTGATTAGTTGTCTTACTGCTGCACCATAACCCCAGAGGCACTGATGAGCCGAACAAAATTCTATTCAACTTAAATTACTCACGTGTTACAATCACAAATATAATCATAATATACATCAATCATCATCGATGCACCCATCATCACCATTATGATTCTATCAGCCCACAATTGCTCCGCTAACCATTATGACATCTCGACATCATTCCATAATCGCCCTTAACATCCCAACAAGGCATAAATCTTTATATCCTATATAAAAAGTCTCTCCCCCAATCTCTGATCTTTTCAATTATCGTGATTTATCTCCTTCTTGTTAATCATGAGACGGGCTAGCGGAGGCGCTGAGGTGAGTATTTCACCTTTTGTTACATGTAACATCCCAACAATTCTATTCCAATTGTGGCCTGTAAGTATCCACAATCCACAGTTGCAACAGCTTTCCGATTAAATTCATCAAAAATAAAAAAAAATTCACATATCTCTCAACCATAAAAAAATAAAAATAAAAACTTTCAAACCAAGCTTTTATGATGTTATATTTTTCATTATATATATATTTTATTTTTGTTTCATATTTTATATTATATATAATATTTGTAAATAAAGTATTGAAATTTTTATCAGGAATATAAATAGAAAATGAAAGGAATAAATAAAAAAATAGATGATATGATGAATGAAAAAAAATTGAGAAGTTGAAGATGTATATATATTTTTTTTAAAAAAATAATTTTTAATAATTGAATCATCATTGTTCAAAGGCTAATTTGTTAATTGTTCAACAGCTCATTTAAAAAAATATATATTAGAAAAATATTTTAATATTAAAAAATTTTGAAGAGGCGGCCGCTTCTTAAAAAAACGAAGTAGGAGAGGGAGCTCCATCCCGTCCGCTCCCCCTTTGACCCACCACGATCGCCGGCAGCAAGTGGTGGATGGGCCAATGGGTATGGCAACCAGATCTGCGCTGACCAGCCTCTCGTTTCCCCCCTTTCCAGATCCGGCGGGTAGCACCCCAGCCTGCTATCTCCTCCGTGCGGTCACCCTCGTCTTCCCAGCCAAAATTCCTGCCTCCCCGCCGGCATAGGAGCACCGCAGCACAGCCCTGCCGCTCATTCCCCCCATGTGGCGTGCCCCTTCCTCCGGCACACCTCGTGGTCCTTGCCGGCAAGACACCCTATATGATTTCTGCAGCTGTACTTCGCCCAGAGCTGAACACCAACCAGACCAACGGAGTCTTAGGACAGCGAGCAGCACTACGACATTACACACACACACACAGATAAAGATGGAAGACAGACATTGAGAAAAATAACTATGGAGAAATTTTTATAAAAAATTAAGATTATTTCTACATACTCTTATAATGTATTTATACATCATAAGTAATAAAAGATTAACCATAAAAATAAGAAGGATCTAAAAAATAGGAAAGATCTACAAAAATAGAAAAGTCTAACCAAAGACTAAACCATAAACCAAAGACTAAACAATAAAAATTATCAAAATAAAATAAAAATAAAATGTGATGATAATATCGTCTGGATTATTTTCTCACATTACTCTCCCTAATCCAAACATGGTTGTGAATCACGGACGCCGAGTAGTTGTCGCATAGCAGCTAACTTTACTTCTGACAATGCTTTAGTTAATATATTGGCTCGTTATTCTCCGGTATTAATGAACAACCACAATCTGTCATTTCTCAATACATTCTCTGATAAAATGAAACTTTGTATCTATGTGCTTGCTTCGACCATGGAATACCGGATTCTTCATGAGAGCTATAGCAGATTTGTTGTCAACAAACAAAATTATCGGCTTTGGCTTTACACCGGTTAATTCACTGGCAAGATTCCTCAACCACAAGGCATAGCAGGCCGCAGTTGTGGCTGCCATGAACTCTGTCTCACAAGATGAAATCACCACTGTCTTCTGCTTTTGTGAATTCCAGGACACCAGACTTTCATTAAAATAGAAAGTCATTCCACTTGTGCTTTTCCTTCCATCGAGCTTGCCGGCTAAATCACTGTCCGAGTAGCCGAATACTTCAACTTCCTGGGGTCCCTTTATGTAAGCAAGTCCATAATGGATTGTACCTTTTAAATATCTGAGGATCTGTTTGACCACCTTTTGATGCATGATTGTAGGCCTCTCCATGTATCTGCTAGCCATTCCAACAGAATATGATAGGTCCGGCCATGTGTGTAACAAATATCTCAAACAACCAATGATGCGCCTATACTCCGTGGCGTCAACTGGAGTCCCTTCCAAGTCTTTATGCATCTGTGTCTTGGGTTCCATTGGATGCTTTGTGGCATTGCAGTCTGTCATTTTGAACTGAGATAGAATTTTCTTGGCATAAGCTGATTGCTTAAGTAAAATTCGGCTCTTATGTTGCTCCACTTCAATCCCTAAGTAGTAAGAGAGAAGACCCAAATCACTCATCTCAAATTCTGCCATCATTTGTTGTTTGAATTTGTTGATTTTTTCTGTGCTACTTCCTGTCATGATGAGATCGTTGACATACACTCCAACAAGTATACTTGCTTCTCCTTCACCTCTTATATATACTGCATGTTGATCTTGATTACATTTTTTGAGTCCAAGCTCTTCCAGACTCCTGTTCAGTCGCATGTTCCAAGCTCGTGGAGCTTGCCGCAGTCCATAGAAGGCCTTGGACAACCTGTACACCTTATGTTTCTGATTTTGTACCTCAAACCCTTCCGGTTGAGTGACATATATTTCTTTTTCTAACTCTCCGTTAAGAAATGCTGATTTCACATCTAGATGATGTATCTCCCAGCTTTGATTTGCTGCAAGCGCAAGAATAACTCGAATAGTGTCAAGTCTAGCGACAGGTGCAAATACCTCTTCAAAGTCGATGCCTTGTCTTTGTACATATCCTTTAGCCACTAATCTTGCTTTATGCTTGACGACTTTTCCCACTGAATATTTCTTTAATTTGAACACCTACTTTAGGCAGATAAGTTTGCGGCCTAATGGGAGCTCAGTTAGGGTCCAAGTCTTGTTCATCTCAATAGATCTCAGTTCTTCCTCTATTGCTTTGTACCAGCAAGCCTTGGTTTCAGCCTCTTGGTAACATGTCGGCTCTTCAAACATCACCAGCATTGCCTCATTCTCTTCTTCGTCAAAACCAACCACTTCCTCAGTGTTGGCATAGATATCAACAATGGACCTAAAGCGGACTGACCTTTATTGAGACTCGGGTGTGTTTGTTAATGAAGGCGAGGTAGCTGCATGGATGTTTGATGGTGGTGTAGATGGACTTGACGTTCTTGGCATGGATACCACAGTTGTTGTCGGCGGTGTGACATTTTCCACCCCTGCCTTAATGTCTGCTGTAACAATCACCTCGTCAGTGTCGAATGCATCCACCATCATAAACTCCGGTAAGTTTTCTTCATTGTTGGCACCTACATTCCATGTCCATTCATAATTTTCTTGAAACATTACATCTCTACTTACTTGTAGCTTGCCATGCCTTGGATCAAATTGAAAAATATGCCAATTCGAAAATCCAGACCAGAAATTTTTTAGGATTTTTCTGGATATACGAGAGGAGCCAAGGGGCTTTATTGTAAAAACTTAAAACTTATCAAGGGTTTACAGGTAAACTCTTAAATTACGGAAGGGTAAATAATTTAACCCTAATGATTTTTGAGAGGGATTATATTAAATGGGAGGGTTAAATGGTTAAATCCTTTGCCCTAAGGGTAGAAGGTTAATTTGAGAAAAGTTAGGGGCTTTTCTGCAAAAGTCCCCCCTTTTTGTTTTAAAGCTCTCAGCTGCCACCCCCTAGCCGCAGACTCCTCCCCTCGTGCCCTAGCCGCCGCCGAAGCCACGCCGACCGGCTCCTTCTTCTTCCATTCTCGCGAGCCCCCGCCACAGACCACGTCTGACTGTCTTCTTCCCTTCTCGCGTGCCCTAGCCGCGGTTGAAGCCACTCCACCCCAATTCTTCTTTCCCCTTTCCTTCTCGAGCCCTACTCGAAGTCAAGGGCGAGCCGACGGCAACTCCTTGCGTTTCCACAACCGCGGACGAAGGGCGACGCCGGGCTGCAATTGGAGGAGGGTTTGCGAGCCGAAAAGCCTGAGATTTCTTGTTTGCTTCCGAGGATCCCTATTGATGCAGTCTGACCCTGATTGTTGTTTTGGTGTTGACACCGATTTTAGTTTAGGTTGATGATTATGATGATTATGACTAAGTCCTGATCGGGGATCAGGCAGGGTATTGGAAAATCCTAACCTGGAGGGTTAGGTGTGGAAAATCCTAGCTTGGAGGGCTAGGTGTTGAAAAGTCCTAATTCGGAAGGGTTGGGTGAAAAGTCCTAGCTTGGAGGGCTAGGTGAAAAGTTCTAGCTTGGAGGGCTAGGTGAAAAGTCCCAACTTGGAGAGTTAGGTGAAAAAGTCCTAGCTTGGAGGGTCAGGTCCTAGCTTGGAGGGCTAGGTTTGGAAAAGTCCTAATCCGGAAGAGTTGGGTGAAAAGTCCTAGCTTGGAGGGCTAGGTGAAAAGTCCTAACTTGGAGGGTTAGGTGCAAATTCCCAACTTGGAGGGTTAGGTGAAGAATCCTTAGCTTGGAGGGCTAAGGTGGATGAAACCCTAGCTTAGAGGGCTAGGTTGGAGCCCCTGGATCGGTCTAGTGACCGATCAGGGAATTGGCACGGTGCTCCATCGTGGATCGGTCTGGTGACCGATCCAGCGATGACTGATCGGTCTGGTGACCGATCAGGGAGTATGCGTTTCACTCATTGCTTGGCTCCTGATCGGTCTGGTGACCGATCAAGGAGCAAACAGTAAGGTTGAGTTCCCCTGCTGATCTGCTCCTGATCGGTCTGGTGACCGATCTGGCTCACTGTGCAGATCGTTCTGGAGAACGATCCAGCTTCGCGAGTTCGTCACTAAGATCGATCAGAACGGAGCCTGATCGGTCTGGTCATGATCTGATCGGACTGGTGACCGATCAGGAGGCTGCCTGATCGGACCGGTGACCGATCAGGAGGTTTGGACTGCGAAGATCAGAAATCGCCCAATAAAGGGGTGGATCGGGTTGGTGATCGATCCACAACCTAGGATCGGTCTGGTGATCGATCCAGGAGAGTCCCAAAGAATCGTGATTTCTAATCGAGCGTTGGAGACCGATCAGGACAGAGCCTGATCGGTCTGGACCCAGCCTGATCGGTCTGGTGACCGATCAGGAGACTCTCTGATCGGTCCGGTGACCGATCACTTTAATTCAAAATGCACTGTCAGACGCTTTGATCGCGTCTGAACGTATCCGATTCTCTGCGCTTAACATTTGATATATGATTTGCTGTGTGATATGCTGCTCTAACACCCTGATTAAGCTGCAGGTGACAGGGAAGGATTCAAGCACTCAAGGAGAGTCAATGGTGGCCTTTCCTTGGAGCAGGTTTGTCCGTTTTCCATCTCAGGTTGCAACGGCTGGAGCTGCTGACTGGAGCTTAGCTGAGGGAGGCTCAGGAAGTCCAGGGAGAGTTCAGTGGTAGCTGGCGTTGGCAGGGAAGCAGCTGGAGGCTGCAGGAGATGATGTCACCTGATGCTGAGTGGAGAAACAAAAGGGCGGAAGAAAGCTTCTTTGAAGCAGAGTTCACGAATTAAGTTCTTGCTGCGCCTTTGGGTTCTCCACAACTTGCTTGCGTGTTCTGAAGTTTCATCACCTTGAGCAAGCTACTGCAATCTTGAAGCAACCATTCATTACTTGAGCGCTAGAAGGAAAGAACAAGAAGCTCCGAGTCCAACAGCGAGAAGACACGAGGAGAAGGCTCTTGCGTGAGATCGTCGCTGGGTGGAGCTCTGAGGGAGCTTGCTGTGTTCTTGTCTTTGCTAAGTGCTATGTAAGATCTTTTTTTGTGTTTCATTGTGCTTAAACCTATATCTGTGATTGAAACGCTGTGGAGAGGTTTCTCCACCGAGAAGGAGGTTGTCTTCTATCCGGTGTTAACCGGGGCTTGATCTGCCGACGATCAAGGGATCGCCCACCTTAAGGGCACGCCAAGGAGTAGGGGCAAGTTATCCCCGAACCTTGTAAACCCTCCTTGTTAGCGATCTTGCTAGTTGTGTTTGTTTCCCTTCGTTTTCTGCACTGCTTTGTTTCTTCCGCCGTGCTACTGATAAGTTTGAGTGCAGAATTCGATAAGTGCCTAAAGTCCAAGTGTTTGACTATATTCACCCCCCCTCTCTAGCCATCCGGGTTCCAACAAGTGGTATCAGAGCTTGGGGCTCTGTTTTTGCGGATTAACAACCGAGAGCTATATCCATGGCGTTGAGAGAAGGATTTTCCACCACCCGACCTCCTTTCTTTGATGGCGCTGATTTCCAATATTGGAGATCAAAGATGGAGTATTATTTGAAGATGGACATCAACACTTGGTTCGCGGTGAAGGAGGGTTTCACTCCTCCTAAGGATGATGAAGGTAAGGAACTTGAATCATGGTGGTGGACAGCCGAACAAACTCGGAAGAGTGAAGCCGACGCGAAGGCGGTTGTCACTCTACAATGCGGGATGAACAAAGACCAATTCATCAAGGTTGATCCCTTCACAAGTGCAAAGGACTTGTGGAACAAGCTCATTGAACTCCACGAGGGCACCCGAGACTCAAGGATTGCCAAGAGGGACTTGTTCCTCAATCAACTTCAAAATCTCTCTATGAAGGAGAATGAATCGGTAAGTGAGCTCCATAGCCGGTTCAAGGAAGTCCTCAATGGGCTTCATTCGATTGATGAAAAGGTCGAGAATCGCGACCTTGTGAGGTACGTACTAAAAGCATTTCCAAGGAATGCTTTGTGGTCATCCATGGTGGATGTCTACAAAGTATCCAAGGATTTATCCATTGTTAAGTTAGATGATTTATTTTGTGAAATGGAATTGCATGAAATGGCTAACAAAGGCCCCAAGGAGAAGGGGATTGTCTTAGTTGTAGGGGATCGATCCAATAAGAAGAAGAAGGAGAAGAAGAAGGAGAAGGAAGTCACTTCATCTTCATCCTCTTCCGATTCCGAAGAAGATGGCAGCGGCTCCTCATCCTCCGAGATGGCGAACTTTGTGAGAAGGATGATGAGAAGAGGTCGACGCTTCAAGAGTAGAGGTAACTCTAGTGAAGCTAAACTTGATAAGACTAATGCTTCTTGCTTTGAGTGTGGTAGGAAAGGGCATTTCAAGAATGAATGCCCGAAGATAAAGAAGAAGGAGGAAAAATCCAAAAGGAAAGAAGAAAAATCCAAGAAGAAGAAGAAGGCATTGAAGGCCACTTGGGATGAATCCTCCTCAAGCTCATCCGATGAAGAGAAGGAGGAGAAGAGCACAAGGCATGTGACACTCATGGCATTGGGAGATCAAGAGAGCAGTGATGAATCATCCAACACCTCAAACGCGGCTTCATCATCTTCGGATGATGAAGAGGTAACTTCTCCCGAGCTTGAGAAATGTTATAGAGAAATTGCATGTTTAACCAATATGTTGAAGAAGTCAAAAAATAAGGTTAAAGCATTGCAATTAGAAATTGATCAATTGAAACTATCTAGGGATGATAACATTAATGACTTACATGTTGAATTGTTAGAAGATGAGATTAAGTCATTAAAACTTGAGGTTGAACATTTGAAGTCCTCTAAGGTTGAGGATGTAGATGATTTGCATGATGATTTGCTAGTAGAAGAAAATCAATCATTAAAGAGTGAAGTTGAGAAACTCAAGAATATTTGTGAGAAGTTCTCAACTAGCTCTAAAACCCTAGACATAATCTTGAATGCCCAAAGGGCAGTCTACAATAGGGCCGGTATTGGTTACCGTCCTAAAGAACCCTCATTTGTGTCTCTCATGTCTAGGACTGATATGAGACAATCTAGGACACCCAAGGTTCAAAAGAAAGTTATCAAGGCATGGGTGCCTAAGTCTTGTTTAGTTGATGCTTTAGGTCCCAAGGTTTGGGTACCTAAAACTTCTATTTTTCGAATTGTGTAGGTTATGATTGAGGGGGAGCATCTATCAACTTGGTTCGTTGATAGTGGATGCTCCAAACACATGACCGGGGATAGATCATTGTTTACCACACTTCACAAGAAAAGTAGAGGTAATGTTTCATTTGGTAATAATGGTAGCCTTAAGGTCATAGGAATAGGAGACATTCAAATATCCGAATGTCTTAGAATCTCAAATGTCCTTCTAGTCAAGGGGATGACTTTTAATCTCCTAAGTGTCAGTCAATTGTGTGACACGGGTTACACAATTGATTTTCAACCAAGTCAATATCTAGTTAGACAACATGACACCTTGGACACGGTACTAGTAGGAACAAGAGTAGACAATATTTATCAAGTTTCATTTAAAAGTGCTACTAATGCTTTTGCTAAGTGTCTCATGTCAAAAGACGAAGAGTCCACCCTTTGGCACCGGAGACTTGCACATGTGAACATGAAGAACATCCGGAAGTTGGCCAACAAAGGATTAGTTCGTGGCTTACCAAGCATCAAGTATGAAAAGGACAAACTTTGTGATGCATGTCAAATGGGTAAGCAAACGAAATCTGCACATAAAGGTAAAAGCAATGTAAGTACTTCTACAGCTTTAGATTTACTTCACATGGATCTATTTGATTGTAGTACTATCATATCATTGAATGGAAGTAGATATTGTTTTGTGATCATTGATGATTTCACTAGATATACATGGACCTACTTTCTAAAATATAAGGATCAAACCTTAGATGTTTTCATTTCTTTTTGTAGAAGAGTTGAGAATGAAAAATCATCAACAATTAAGACAATTAGAAGTGATCATGAAGGTGAATTTCAAAATCAAAGATTTTTAGAATTTTGTCAAGATAGAGGATATAGACATGAGTTCTCTACTCCTAGAACACCACAACAAAATGGTGTTGTAGAGAGGAAGAATCGTGTTCTACAAGAGGCTGCACGAAGCATGCTTAATGAGTACTCACTCCCGAGTTACTTATGGGCTGAAGCTGTAAATACAGCTTGCTATGTGCAAAATCGAGTTCTCATCCATAGGTTTTTAGGAAAGACTCCCCATGAACTCTGGTTTGGGAAACCACCTACGGTTAAACATCTTAGGGTGTTTGGTTGTAAGGTGTTCATCCTAAACACCAAGGACCATCTTGGAAAGTTCACGGCAAAGGCTGATGAAGGGATACTAGTCGGGTATTCCCTCGTTAGCAAAGCCTACCGAGTCTACAACAAGAAGTCCAGATTAATTGAAGAGTCTTCTGACGTTGTCTTTGAAGAAATTCCAAAAGTCAATGGTCAACCAGAAGATGAGTTCCAATTCAAACTTAGGAAACTAAGTTTGAATGAGAGTCCAAATTTTGTTGATGGTGATGAATCCGATGACGGTGAGCCTAGACAACCCATTGATCAGCCGGATCCTGAGGCTGAGCTTATGTCTAGTGAACCTATTCAAGAAGTCCCACCAACACCTAAGCAAACTAGATTAGCCTCTAGTCATCCCCAAGACCAAATTGTTGGAGACATCCATCATGGGGTTAGGACTAGATCATTCTTCCGGAATGAGGCTAATGAAGTTGCTTTAATTTCCGAAATTGAACCTAGAAAAATTGATGAAGCATTAAATGATCCCGATTGGATCATTGCAATGCAAGATGAACTAGGTCAATTCGAAAGGAGTCAAGTTTGGGACTTAGTCTCTAGACCTAAGAAGACCACCATCATTGGAACCAAATGGGTCTTCAAGAACAAATTGAACCATAAGGGAGAAATCATTAGAAACAAGGCACGCTTAGTAGCCAAGGGCTACAGTCAAGTTGAAGGCCTTGATTATGATGAGACCTATGCTCCCGTGGCACGATTAGAGTCCATTCGATTGATGCTAGCATTTGCAGCACATCGTGGTTTCAAATTATATAAAATGGACGTCAAATCGGCTTTTCTAAATGGTCTAATTTGGGAGAAGTCTATGTCGAACAACCTCCGGGGTTTGAGAGTACCGAATTCCCAAACCACGTGTTCAAGCTCAAAAAGGCACTTTATGGTCTTAAACAAGCACCCCGAGCTTGGTACGAGCGGTTGTCAACTTTTCTGATTGAAAAAGGCTTTGTAAGAGGCCAAATTGACCCTACACTATTTCTACGGAGAGATGGTGATAATATTTTTGTAGCCCAAGTATATGTCGATGACATAATTTGTGGCTCGAATAACAAGGGCTATTTAAATGAATTCATTGGACACATGGAACGTGAGTTTGAAATGAGTCTAGTGGGAGAGTTGACTTTCTTCCTTGGACTTGAAATCAAGCAAACTCGCGATGGTATCCATGTGCACCAATCAAAGTATACACAAGAAATGCTTCGAAAATTTAACATGAGTGATTCAAAAGAGGTAACCACTCCTATGGCTACAAATACAAGATTAGATAATGATGAGAGTGGTAAACCCGTTGATTTGACTCAATATCGAAGCATGATAGGTAGCTTGCTATACCTCACAGCTAGTCGACCGGATATCCTATTTGTTGTGGGTATGTGCGCTAGGTATCAAGTGTATGCCAAGGAATCTCATTTGATCGCTGTTAAGCGAATTTTGAAATATCTCAAAGGCACAATTGGTGTCGGTCTATGGTACCCCCGTACCGAATCTTTTGATTTAATTGGCTATACCGATTCCGACTACGCTGGATGTAAGTTGGATCGGAAAAGCATAAGTGGGGGTTGTCAATTTCTAGGTTCGTCCTTAGTAAGTTGGTCAAGTCGGAAGCAACATTGTGTTGCTCTCTCCACGACCGAGGCAGAGTATATTGCTATGGGAGAGAGCGTATCGCAATTGTTGTGGATGATTCACACTCTAGAGGACTATGGATTGAGTTACAAGGGTGTGCAAGTGTTATGTGATAACATTAGCACAATTAATCTAACCAAAAATCCAGTCCATCATTCTAGGACCAAACATATAGAAGTGCGCCACCACTTCATTAGAGATCATGTTGCTAGGGGAGATATTGTACTCTCACATGTAGAGTCCAAATCAAACCTAGCTGACATTTTCACTAAACCACTCCCCGAAAATGAATTTAGTTTCCTATGAAGGGAGTTGGGAATGTGTCGTGCTTCTTGAATTTCAAAATGCATCCAAAACCCTTCATGATTATTTTAAATTGTTGGGAAACGATTGGGTAACTTTGGGGACATCTCACACAAACTATAAGATTTACCAAAACGTTTTTGCTTGCTAGAAATGGGGTGAGATGCTAGGATCAACTCGATTTCTCAAAATGTCAATGCATCCCTTGAGAAATTAAGTTGACGAGATAAAAATCACTTTGGTGACCAAGTATGGGGAAAACCAATGCATAACATATGTGTATTTGGCTCCATGATCATACTTGGACATTCCAATCAAGGAAACTTGATTGGAAATTTGATTTTGATACAAACTTAGTTAGAATTGCTTGAATGATTGTTGGTTGAGTTTGACTCCATTTGTGTGGATCAAAATGATTGTTGAACCTATAAGGACCTTTGATCTTTGTTTAAGGATCAATTTTAGTCATGAGATCATGTCCAAGTTCGATAAACTTCATCAGATCTCGTTGGAAAGATTCTGAAAATCTGAAACTGAATGTTTCAGATCGTATCAGGGAGTATCAGGAACCCTGATCGGTCACCGGACCGATCAGGCCTAGGGCTGATCGGACCCCAGACCGATCTGGCTTCCTCTTGCATTGATCGGTCCACAGACCGATCAAAGGGGCAGCAGTGACTTTACGAAATCCTGACCAAACTTACTGAGCCAGCCTGGATCGGTCCCCGGACCGATCTGGCACCTTATGGTGATCGGTCCACAGACCGATCAGGGGGCTCACAGGTTTCCCTCCGAACCCTACTGTTCGTATCCTGATCGATCAGCCGATCGATCAGGAGTGCTCCTGATCGGTCACCCGACCGATCAGGCCCAGGTCAGTCCGATCAGGCTATAGCCTGATCGGTCTAGGCGTTTCCAGATCGAACGGTGATCCGTTCAATTGCATTAAAGTCTGGTTGGTGGACCGATCCACCAACCGATTAACTCCTTCACAACTCCTCATTACCGAACCCTAGCCGACCAAAAACCCCTCACCACCGAAGCTTTCTCCTACGTGTGCGATCTCCCTTCCTCTTACGCGTGAGCCTCTCTGCGGTTTCTCTCTTCCTGCGTGTGCTCTACTACCGTCGCAAGAGCTCCTCCCTGTTTTTTTTGGCAAGTTTGTCTCACTGAAGCCTTCTGCGCCGAGAACTTCTTCCATGCGATTTCCTTCTCCAACCTTCAAGAACTTTCTCCATGGCACCTAAGTAAGTTTATGTTGGTTAGTTCACTTTGTGAATCAGTTCATGGATTTATGTATTTGAGCATAACCATATTTTTGATGATTGTGCCGTGACCTCCTTGTATTGGTCGTGACCCTATCTTTCCATACTTCACCTTATGATTACTCTTCTATGATCAAATCGTGGGTCCTTGATTAAACTATGTTCCTATGATCAACTCAATGTCGCTCATTTGATTATTCTGTACATGACCAACTCTTGTATTGTGGTTGTGTTTCCCTGATCTTGTGTCCTGACTAACTTGATTATCCTGTGCCATGATCAAATCTATCTTCATGATTTATTCAATTCTTTAGAAAATCTTCTAAGGGCAAAGAAGCCGTTGAGGGCAGCTCAAAGGGGAAAGCCCCTTCCTCATCTGCGCCCTCCAGAAAGCCTCAGCCTTCGTCAAGCTCTCGATTTCCCAATGCTGCCTGTGAGCAGGCATTCCAATCCCGCACCTTTAAGCTTCTATCCTGCCGATCCATTGATATCCCTTTTCTGACTGAACATTGTCCGTCGGTCATGGAGATAATCATGTATTACAACCTTGGTTTTCTTCTTTCTTTGGAGAGAACTATCAATTACGACCTAGTCTCCGAGTTTTACAACAACCTTCAGCAGGGACCTCAAGGAGGCTTCGAGTTCACCACTCGAGTCGCCAAGAGGAATCTTGATTTTTCTTACGAGATTTTAGCAGAGTATTTGGGTGGTCGACGATCACCAAATCTGTACTCGATCTACCCTGAGCTTCCTGATCCTTTACTGGAACCTTTTGCAGATGTTACCCCCGACTCCATCTATCAGCATTTCTTTGGTCATCCTCGCCCTGCCGGGCTTGATGAGTTGGGTCCTGATTTTCCTACCTTTGCAGCTCTACGTCTGTCTCCTGTTGATTACATCTTATTCAAGATTATCACAAATTGTATCCTCCCAATTACTTCCAACCCTTTAACTGAAATCCGATCCTACCATTGCCTTATGCTCTACGGCATGCATCGCCAGATGGACTTTGATATCATGGAAAGCATCTTTCAGTCCATTCTATCTTATAGAGAGACGAGTCGCCGCACAGTCTATATGTCATTTGGTCATCTCATCACCGACTGGCTTATGTCAGTAGGTGTTGATGTCACCAAGGGCAGGACAGTGCCTATGGTCCGACAGGATTGCAGACTTGGCAGGCGGCATTTGCCAAGTCTGGCATCATCTTACGGGACCGCGATGGGGCCTTGGTCTGGAAGGATGGGAGAGGACTCGGTGAGCTACTTGGGGGAGCACCACATTTTCAGGCACCACCCGAGGCTGCTGCACCTCACGAGGCTCCTGCTGTTGGTGATTACTACGATGAGCCCGAGCCGGATGTGCGCTGGCAGATTTCAGAGCTGGATCAGACCGTCCAGCATGATCTTCAGTTGCGAGAGATTTACCGCGAGGAGGTCCGATCAAAGTTCCGATCCATTGATCGCAGATTGACCGGCATGGAGTCCACTGTCTCTGGGGTCCAGACATTGCAGCTGACTTGGTACGCAGAGTGGCGCCGCCATACATTTCCAGGGGATGCCCCTTCAAGCAGTGCTGCACCAGGGTCTGCTGATGCCACAATGGATGATCTCATGCACGATGATGACCCCCCCCCCCCCCCGCGCTGACGTTTGAGCTTGGATGTCCCTTGCCTCTCCTTGTGATCTGTGTACTTGACTGTTTGATTTGTGTGACTTTCGGGCTGTATGCCCTATGACTTGTCAGTTATGGCTTTGAGCCGCACGTACTTTGACTTTGATGCATGTGTCTTGCATCTTGGTATGTCTTCATTTGTCTGACTTTATCTCACATGTTTATCCTACTTTAGTATGTTTATTATTGATGCTATGCTGTTTACATGAGTATTATCTGCATGTTTGCTACATTTCCATGCTTATGCTTATGATGCAATGTTCATATGCTACATGTGAATGCTATATCTTGATCTATCTTTTCACATGATGTCATATGTGTTCCAAAATTTCAATCAAAAATCAATTAAATCTTTATGGTTTTGGGATACCCCTAGGATTGAGGGGGAGTATGGTTAAACTTAACAACCCCTCTAGACCCTTTTCGGTGTTCGACAAAGGGGGAGAGTGTTGGTTGGTTAAGTTTAGGATGATTATGTTGTAGGGGGAGGATCTTGATTCCCCTATGATTCTAAAAGTTGAGAAATTGATTGAGAATCCCTAAACTTAAAATCGGATTGTCAAACAACAAAAAGGGGTAGATTGTTGATGCATTCTGACCCTGATTATTGTTTTGGTGTTGACACCGATTTTAGTTTAGGTTGATGATTAAGATGATTATGACTAAGTCCTGATCGGGGATCAGGCAGGGTATTGGAAAATCCTAACCTAAAGGGTTAGGTGTGGAAAATCCTAGCTTGGAGGGCTATGTGTTGAAAAGTCCTAATTCGGAAGGGTTGGGTGAAAAGTCCTAGCTTGGAGGGCTAGGTGAAAAGTCCTAGCTTGGTGGGCTAGGTGAAAAGTCCTAACTTGGAGGGTTAGGTGAAAAGTCCCAACTTGGAGAGTTAGGTGAAAAAGTCCTGGCTTGGAGGGTCAGGTCCTAGCTTGGAGGGCTAGGTTTGGAAAAGTCATAATCTGGAAGAGTTGGGTGAAAAGTCCTAGCTTGGAGGGCTAGGTGAAAAGTCCTAACTTGGAGGGTTAGGTGCAAATTCTCAACTTGGAGGGTTAGGTGAAAAATCCTTAGCTTGGAGGGTTAAGGTGGATGAAACCCTAGCTTGGAGGGCTAGGTTGGAGCCCCTGGATCGGTCTGGTGACCGATCAGGGAGTTGGCACGGTGCTCCTTCGTGGATCGGTCTGGTGACCGATCCAGCGATGACTGATCGGTCTGGTGACCGATCAGGGAGTATGCGTTTCACCTATTGCTTGGCTCCTGATCGGTCTGGTGACCGATCATGGAGCAAACAGTGAGGTTGAGTTCGCCTGCTGATCTGCTCCTGATCGGTCTAGTGACCGATCTGGCTCACTGTGCAGATCGTTCTGGAGAACGATCCAGCTTCGCGAGTTCCTCACTAAGATCGATCAGGAAGGAGCCTGATCGGTCTGGTCATGATCTGATCGGACTGGTGACCGATCAGGAGGCTGCCTGATCGGTCCGGTGACCGATCAGGAGGCTGCCTGATCGGTCCGGTGACCGATCAGGAGGCTGCCTGATCGGTCCGGTGACCGATCAGGAGGTTTGGACTGCGAAGATCAGAAATCGCCCAATAAAGGGGTTGATTGGGTTGGTGATCGATCCACAACCTGGGATCGGTCTGGTGATCGATCCAGGAGAGTCCCAAAGAATCTCGATTTCTAATTGAGCGTTGGGGACCGATCAGGACAGAGCCTGATCGGTCTGGACCCAGCCTGATCGATCTGGTGACTGATCAGGAAACTCTCTTATCGGTCCGGTGACCGATCACTTTAATTCAAAATGCACTGTCTGACGCTCTGATCGCGTCTGAACGTATCCGATTCTCTGCGCTTAACATCTGATATATGATTTGCTGTGTGATATGCTGCTCTAACACCCTGATTAAGTTGCAGGTGACAGGGAATGATTCAAACACTCAAGGAGAGTCAATGGTGGCCTTTCCTTGGAGCAGGTTTGTCCGTTTTCCATCTCAGGTTGTAACGACTGGAGCTGCTGACTGGAGCTTGGCTGAGGGAGGCTCAGGAAGTCCAGGGAGAGCTCAGTGGTAGCTCGCGTTGGCAGGGAAGCAACTGGAGGCTGCAGGAGATGGTGTCACCTGATGCTGAGTGGAGAAACAAAAGGGCGGAAGAAAGCTTCTTTGAAGCAGAGTTCGCGAATTAAGTTCTTGCTGCGCTTTTGGGTTCTCCACAACTTGCTTGCGTGTTCTGAAGTTTCATCACCTTGAGCAAGCTACTGCAATCTTGAAGCAACCATTCATTACTTGAGCGCTAGAAGGAAGGAACAAGAAGCTCCGAGTCCAACAACGAGAAGACACGAGGAGAAGGCTCTTGCGTGAGATCGTCGCTGGGTGGAGCTCTGAGGGAGCTTGCTGTGTTCTTGTCTTTGCTAAGTGCTAAGTAAGATCTTTCTTTGTGTTTCATTGTGCTTAAACATATATCTGTGATTGAAACGCTGTGGAGAGGTTTCTCCACCGAGAAGGAGGTTGTCTTCTATTCGGTGTTAACCGGGGCTTGATCTGCCGACGATCAAGGGATCGCCCACCTTAAGGGCACGCCAAGGAGTAGGGGCAAGTTATCCCCGAACCTTGTAAACCCTCCTTGTTAGCGATCTTGCTAGTTGTGTTTGTTTCCCTTCGTTTTCTATTTTCTGTTTTCGTTTTCTGCACTGCTTTGTTTCTTCCACTGTGCTACTGATAAGTTTGAGTGCAGAATTCGATAAGTGCCTAAAGTCCAAGTGTTTGGCTATATTCACCCCCCCCTCTCTAGCCATCCGGGTTCCAACAATCCCTGCTTGCGCTTTCTGATCGTTGCTGGTTGAGGCCGCGAATCTCAGGTAAGGATCACCATCTAGGTTTAAACTTGGATGAGTTCTAGAGTTGGATCAGATAGTTTGAATCTATCAGATTAGGTTTTGGTGGTACGCTTGATTGAGGATTTACAATTGGATTTGCTGTAGAATTTTCGGAGCGGTTAGCTTGATTAATCAGGGGATTGATATACTAAATTCGTGCCACTTCACCCGGTAAGTGTTTGTGTTCCTTGTGTTGTGATCGAATTCGTGGGCTAATGTTGTTATGTGAACTTGGGATTTCTGCTTAGATTTGGAATTTCTGTGTAGATCAGTTGTAGAGAAGTTTTATTCACAATTTTAATTTGAGTGAAGATGCCACAATGTGATGGACCTGTTGTATGGATTGAAATTGGTTGCGGTGAGGAGTGGAGTTAATCTTGTGTTTGATAAATAGGTAGATATGATGGGTTGTTGTGTATGCTCCGTTGGAGCTTGTTATAGTGATAGTGATGAAGCCGTGAGCTCCATTAGGTTTTGCTATTGGAAGAAGTTTAGTTTGGGGCGAGCTATCAATTTGGGATAATCAAGGGTTAATCATCTAATTATGGTTAATTAGATGAAACGACGATAATTAGAACTATCCTAATTATTAAAGACAGTTCATATAACTATAAGTACATATTGTTGTAACTAAATAATATGCCTTTGATACAGGGCATTGATTGGATTTGTCATTACTGATTATCAGACGGGAGATTCTTGCTGATACGAGCATCTACTTTGAGGCGGGTACCCTTTGACTTATCTTTTAGATATTGTCATATTGCTATGCGTGGTTTGTTATAAATAACAGTAAGATTGTATGCTATATCTGCCTTAGTATACCTGTATTTGATACTGTTGATGCAGTCTGGCCCTGATTGCTATTTTGGTGTTGACAACGATTTTAGTTTAAGAGAATGATTATGATATGGAAAATCCTAATCTGGGAGGTTAGGTGGATTATGATTAAGTCCTGATCGAGGATTAGGCATGATATGGAAAACCCTAACCTGGGAGGTTAGGTGTGATGATTGTGATGATTATGATTAAGTCCTAATCGAGGATTAGGCATGATGTTGGAAAATCCTAACCTAGGAGGTTAGGTGTGGAAAATCCTAGCTTGGAGGGCTAGGTGTTGAAAATCTTAACCTGGGAGGTTAGGTGTTGGAAAAGTCCTAATTCGGAAGGGTTGGGTGAAAAGTCCTAACTTGGAGAGCTAGGTGAAAAGTCCTAACTTGGAGGGTTAGGTGCAAATTCCCATCCTGGAGAATTAGGTGAAAAAGTCCTGGCTTGGAGGGTCAGGTACCTAGCTTGGAGGGCTAGGTTGGATGATGTTCTAACTCGGAAGAGTTGGGTAAAAAGTCCTAGCTTGGAGGGCTAGGTGAAAAGTCCTAGCTTGGAGGGCTAGGTGAAAAGTCCTAACTTGGAGGGTTAGGTGCAAATTCCCAACTTGGAGAGTTAGATGGAGAAATCCTTAGCTTGGAGGGCTAAGGTGGATGAATCCCTAGCTTGGAGGGCTGGGTAGAGTCACTGGATCGGTCTGGTGACCGATCAGGGACTGTTGGCACGCTGCTCCTTAGTGGATCGGTCTGGTGACCGATCCAGCTATGTCTGATCGGACTGGTGACCGATCAGGGAGCGCACAGTGAGATTGGGAATCTACTGTGTGGCTCCTGATCGATCCGGAGACCGATCAGGGAGCAGGCTGCTTCCTTGCTGTCTTGCTCCTGATCGGTCTGGTGACCGATCAGGGAGCAAACAGTGAGTGAGTTCCCGTGCTGATCAGAGCCTTGGATCGGTCCGGTGACCGATCAGGAACCTTGGGTTTGATTAAAAAGTTACTGTTCATCTGCTTTGATCGGTCTGAGTGACCGATCAGGATCCAATCTGATCGGTCTGGTGACCGATCAGGATCAACCCTGATCGGTCTGGTGACCGATCAGGCGTGTATTGTTGTGAGAGCTGGGAATCCCAGCAGAGCAGTGGATCGGTCTGGTGATCGATCCACGCACCCTGGATCGGTCCGGTGACCGATCACTTTAATTCAAATTTCACTGTCAGACGTCGTCAGAGCGTCTGATCGTATCCGATTTGCTGATGTATGTGATATGCTTTGTGATCTTCTGCTCTAATGCTCTGATTGAGTTTCAGGTGACAGGGGAGGATTCAAACACTCAAGGAGAAGTCAGAAAGTGCTTTCCTTGGAGCAGGTTTGTCCCTTTTCCCATCTCAGGTTGCAACGGCGAGCTGCGGACTGGAGCTAAGACTGGAGCTCGACTGAGGAGCTCAGTGAGTCCAGAGATAGCTCAGTAGAGGCTGGCGTTGGCAGAGGAGTAGCTGGGAGCTACAGAGATGGTGTCACCCGTCGCTTGGCGGAGAAACAAAAAGAACGCGAGAGTTGAGTTCAGAAAAGAGATTCAGTTTTTGAAAACCTGTGTGTTCTTGCGTTCTGCGGCGAGAAGTTTGCTGCTCTTGAGTTCTTCATCCATTCTAAGCAAGCTATTGAGAAGCATACATCATACTTGAGCGCTTGAAGGAGAAAACAAGAAGCTTGGAATCCGACAGTGGGAAGACACGAAGCAGACGGGGTCTGCGTGAGATCACCACTGGGTGGAGCTCGGGAGGCTGGCTGTGTTTAATCCTTGCTAAGTGTTTGAGTAAGATCTTTCTTGTTGTTGTTTCATTGTGCTCATTATATATCATTGTTTGAAACACACTGTGGAGAGGTTTTTCCACCGAGAAGGAGGTTGCTTCATATCCGGTGTTAACCGGGGCTTGATCTGCCGACGATCAAGGGATCGCCCACCTCAAGGGCACGCCAAGGAGTAGGGGCAAGTTATCCCCGAACCTTGTAAACCTTCCTTGTTAGCGATCTTGCTAGTTGTGTGTGCTTTGCAATCATTTGTTTTCTGCATACTCTGTTTTTCCATTCTTTCCGCTGTGCTACTGATATTTGAGTTGCAGAAATCGTGATTAGTTTTCAAGGGGCAAGCGATTGTCTATATTCACCCCCCCTCTATAGCCATCTCGTTCCCAACAGATACATGCTGCTTATCCTTGAGGTTATCTCCCGTTTAGATTCATACAGTCTCATTTGTTGTCTTGTGTATCTATGTGCATAGAAGTAGTGAGATGTCTTTTTTTTTATCATTTAACATTTATGGATCACTATCTATCTTGCCATTATACCTAGTAGGATATTTGTATCCCATGATATAGGATTCAGATCTATACCTAGCACACTGAGGTGTTAGTTGAGGGCTTGGTGGGTGTTATATGTGTTTGGGTCATGCACCATCCTTGCATTATTGCATGCTGACGATCATCGGCTCCTATGTAGTCTAAGCCCATCGTCAGTTACATGAGGATATGCATACACATCCACTCAGGGGTAGTGGCTACCATAGGGTGTGTGCATTTGCCCTGTATTGCTCCGTTCGGCCACGATTTGGAGGGTGGTTCCGGGCGTGGTAGCAGCCAGGGATCCCTTCTCGTCCTGAGACACGAGAAGATGAGAGCTAGACTCCCTCATTGCTTGGGGTAGGAGAGAGACCTCCGCGAGCATCCTATCCACTCGGTCACTCAGGAGCAATGATAGCAGGGTGCGTACAGTTGTCATAGCCCTACCCTTTCGGATGTCCATTTATGACAGGTGGACGATGATCTGACTGGTGTCAGAGGTGACACATATCATTGCACAATGTGCATATTTTGAATCGTGCATTGTTTGTTGCATTTGATTTTTGCACTTGATTGACATGCATATACTGGATACCTGTTATCTTGGATTATATGTTATACTTGTTCCATAGGGATTTATTTCACCCTCTGCAGGATAGATGGATTCTAGTATGTACCTTTATTCAGTATCTTTAGTATATACCCTTGTCTATGATTCATATGAGACTGTAGTAGCATGGACTTTTATTGTTATTATAACGTACTATGCATATCTGTTGGGTATTCGCTGATTTTATGGACTCACACCGTTGCCATACTTTTTTTGATTTTAGGTTGATGTCTGCCAGGAGGGTCCGAGTCGCCAGTCTCATGCTTGTGATTTCACCCGATCCGGTTTTAATATGTTACTTTATGTCTTTGGACCATGTTATGCTTTATTTCGTTGTTTTGGATTATCGTGGACTTGTAGTTTGTGACTTGTTTTATGGGATTGTACTTTTGAGTCCATTGTTGGACTATGTGTGTGGTTTTTGTTGCGTTCCTGCCCCCTGGCAGCTCAGGTAAGTTTGTGTTTTGGTTGTATCAGTATATTGTCATATATATGTTATTCTGTTTGGATTTGAGGCCTGAGACCCATAGAAACTGTGTGGTATTGTTATTTCTGTGTTATGTATGTGTAAATTGTCCGTCGGACAGGGGAGGTGCTGCCCGATTTTCTATTGGATCAGCGGCTCCTAGGTCTCGGGGCGTGACACAAATAGTCGATGAACTTTGCAACCTTCCTCGACACTCAAGTATACCATAGGTGAGCTTCTGTCGTCAAGTTTCTTAAGGTGAGGGGTTGTGTTTTTCACATATGCAACACAACCGAACACTCTCAAGTGGGCGAGATTTGACTTTCTCCCCATCCAAGCTTCAAATGGGGTACGCTCTCCTAGCGCCTTAGTTGGGAGACGGTTCAGCAGATAGACAGCATGCCTAACCGCCTCTCCCCAGAACCTTGCCGGCATATGTGTACCCTTGAGGAGAGATCTTGTCGTGGCCATCACGGTGCGATCACGACGCTCCACTACACCATTCTGTTGGGGTGTGTTGGGAGCCGTGAGGTGCCGCTCGATTTCTTCATTTTCACAGAACCGAGTGAACTCCGTGGATAGAAACTCGCCGCCCCGACCTGTTCGAAGTGTTCTGATCTTGTATTCAGTCTTATTCTCCATCAAGGATTTGAACTTCTTGAATGCTTAGAATGCATCACTCTTTGATGCCAATACAAACACCCACATTCACCTTGTAAAATCATCAACAATCAAAGGAAAATACTTGTTAACGGCTAGCGTACATGGTGTGATTGGCCGACAAATATCAGCATGGAGAAGTTCCAACGGCTTCTCCGCTCTAAATTTTGCTTGGTACGGGAATGCAACCTTGCATGCTTGGCGATCACACACACCTCGCAAAGCTTGTTCAGCTGGGGCAGTAGTGACATTTCAACCGCCAATTTCTTCTCCCCTAACAACTTCAAGTCATAGAAATTGACATGCCCGAGCCTTGCATGCCACAACCAAGTTGGGTCTTCTAGGCTTGCTAGGAGACAGACTTGCTTGAATGTTTTCAAGGTTATCTTGTACAAACGATTTTGCGTTCGCTTTACCAGCATCAAGAGCTTCCTTCTCCTATCAATCACCTTCATGGTATCTCCTTCCATGTGCACCTCGTTCCCAGTTTCTGTCAATTGACCAAGACTTATGATATTACCACAAAGTTTTGGAATGTAGTATATCTCATGGAGAGCCTTCTGATCGCCGTTCTTGCATTCGAACACAACCGTCCTCTTGCCCATGATCTCAATGGTTGATCTATCGCCAACCCTCCCAGTGATGGTTTCATCTAGTTCTTGAAACTTCTCGCGATGGCCCGTCATGTGGTTGCTGGCACCGTTGTCAAGGTACCAGACGTCTTTATCTTCCCCTTTCTTAACGATGCGATACATCTTTGGCAGAAACCTTTCTTCACTGAGCAGAATGATATCCTGCCGCTCTCGCCTAGCGTGAGACTCCTCGTGGGACACACTCATCATCAGTGTCGACTCTTCATCGGTGGCGCAAGTGAGGTGAGCCTCATTATCACGACGCTTGTTGTAGCATTCGGACGCATAATGTCCCATTTTCTCACAATTGAAACACATTCTATGGCTCTTGTCACGAGTGTCACTGTTATTGCCGCTAGTGCCTCCTGCACTGTCTTGGCGCTGTGTACCACGACCACGACCGCGCCATCGCCCACACCCACGCCATTTGCCACGACTAGGGCTGCTCGACCCACGCCCCTTGCCTCATGACGAAGTGTCCACGTTGCTCCCCTTCTGTCGCATTTGTCATTCGGCATGAGTAAGTAGGAGCTCACCTTCAGTGCCGTTGGTATTGTCGCATAATCGTAGTGTTCGTTCCTCGTACGCCTTCAGTCGGCCAATAGTCTCCTCAAATGGTATAGTCTCAAGGTTGTGGAACTGCTCAATACCGGCAACAATAGGG
Organism: Boesenbergia rotunda; assembly: GCA_024364735.1. Taxonomy (NCBI): domain Eukaryota; kingdom Viridiplantae; phylum Streptophyta; class Magnoliopsida; order Zingiberales; family Zingiberaceae; genus Boesenbergia; species Boesenbergia rotunda. The sequence goes on from JAGFNQ010000654.1 coordinate 200,345, forward strand.
AAGAATTTATCAGGGACAGAATCGAGCAACTTCTTTACCAAAGAGGAATCTTCAAGCGTGACACCAAGAGTGGAGAACTTACTGCTCATAGCGCTGAGTTTGCCAGCAAACTCATCAATCGTATCGGCTCCTTCATCCGGAGGGCGTCAAACTCGCTCTTCAAGGTTTGTGCGCGAGCCTTCTTCACTTGTTCACTGCCTAGGTACCTCAGCTTGAGGCTGTCCCAGACTTCTTTCGCCGTCTTCTTTGTTGCGATTTGGAGAAGGATGTCTTCGGGGACACACTGCAAGATGTATGCACGTGCCTTTTTGTCCTTTGCATCCACTTGACTCCTTCCACCGGCTCCATCATCTTCCAGACTCCCTGGGCATCAAGAATCGCCTCTGTCTTTATTGCCCACACAGTATAATTGTGAGGGCTTAGCATCAGATAGGGAAATGACACTCCGTCGTTCTCCTTCACACCATCTTGTGGGATGCCTAACATTTTTATGGAATCGTGGATTCTTGGGTATTCTATACGACCAACGCTCTGATACCAAATGTTAGGACTGCTTAGAATAATAAGTAGCACTACGGCGTTACACACACACAAAGATGGAAGAAAGGCAAGGAGAAAAATAACTATGGAGAAGTTTTTACAAAAAATTGAGATTGCTTCTATATACTCTTGTGTTGTCTGTATACACCATAAGTGATAAGAGATTAGCTATAAAAGTAGGAAAGGATCCACAAAAATAGAAAAGATCCACAAAAATAGAAAGGCTAACCAAAGACTAAGCCATAAATCAAAGACTAAGCAATAAAAATTATCAAAATAAAATAAAAATAAAATGCGGTGATAATGTCGTCTGGATTATTTTCTCACACGGAGCAGTGAAAGCTCCTGCCTTCCCTCCTGTCGTCGAGCTCAGCCTCTGCCTCTCGATCCAGCCGTGGCCAGCTTATCTGCCCACACACACCGTGACCAGCCAAAGGGATGCCCTATGTGATATATGCAACTGTTGTTTCCCGGAACAATGACTCCAGCCGGACGGTGAGCCGGCTCGTGGCTCCGTGAAGGCTGCGCACCATCCTGATTAGCGGTCTGAACTTCCTGCCGGTGTTGTTATGCTCGGTAGATATCTGGAGTTTGCCATCCCCTACTCACCTCCTTCCTCAGCCGTTCTCCGTGATGACAGCTCCGCATCAATTTCCCGGTTGGACGAAAGCTTTGCTTGACCAGAGAAGTCCAGCTTTCGGGAACTTCTCCTCCTTGTGTAACCATCGTCGGACGGCCTTACTCATCCGGGGCAGCCCGACCTCCAATGGAAGCTGCCCCTTCTTGTCTCCGGCTAAGTTGTGCTCCCACGACTATTTCATCCATCCACCGTCGCTGGCAGAGTGGTGTACCTTAGCCGGTAGGGGATAGAAACCGTTGCTCCTAGAGGAGGAGCTCCGGCCGGCCAAGAAACTAGATCCCCTCCTCTCCCTATTCTCGTCGTCTTCTCTGGCTTTGAGGAGGAGATTAACTTCGTCAACATCTTGTAAAAAATATATATATATCATGATGGATTTAGTTTAATGAAAATTTTTTCATGGACCATTAAAATAAATTATTTACATATTATAAAAAATAATTAATTAAATTTGATAGAGATGATTAGTCTGATTCTATAAAAATTTTACACTGACGATTAAGATAAATCAAGAAGCGTTTAAGAAATCCAACATTCCACGATTACATATCTTATTTAAAAAAATTATTTATAAAATTTATCATAATTAAATGTCAAATAGTAAATATTTGAGTTATAAGTAATCGCCCTCCCCACCATAATCCAGGGCAAATCATCTACCTACTGTAGCGCAAGCTCGTGGTAGTTACAATGGAATGGCCCTTGCCAACTGCTTAAATTTTAAATAATCGAGAATAATTAATTTAAATTAATTTTTAATTCTAAAAAACACTCCGAGTCTGTTTGCTGCTTGTCCGGTATTTATCCGGCCGCAAAGGGACTCGTCGATCCGCTCCCTCCCTCCTCTGTGTCGGTGTCCTCCTTGTTCTCGAAGGCGGAAGCGGAGCGGCAGAGGAATTGGATTCGGTTTCGATCTGGATTGCGACGTCTTCGTTGTCTTTTCTCCGTCCTTGTTCTTGGCGAGCGATTCGAGGGGATTTGAGCAGATGATGGACGTTTCTAGGGTTCAGAAGGAGCTGGTGGGGTGCGACCGTGATAAGGACATCTCCGGCGTCTGCATCTCCCTCGCCGACGGCGGCACCGACCTATCGCACCTCCGTGGAACTATCTTTGGTCCCGTCGACACCCCCTACGAGGGCGGCATCTTTGCCATCGACATTCGATTAACCAGTACGATATCCCGCCCCTGTTTCTTCCTCTTCTTCTTCCTTATTTTTTCCGGGGTAAACCCCACTCTTGAAGCGGCTGTATAATGTTGAAATCACTTTAATAACCCCACGTGTTCATTTTAGAGCGTCAAATCTTGGAAGAATGTAAATGTAGCATGGGTAAAAGTAAATGTAAATGGTGTTTAGGTGGGTGAGTCTGTGGTCCAATCACCATTCGGATTTATTCATATATAATTGGATAAAAGTAAGATAAACTAACTAGGGAAGTGCTGAAGGCAGCATTGATTTCTGCTAGATATGCTATTTACCCTTTGTTTTTTCATCTATTTGAAAGGATAAGAGCATGGAATGAATTGTGGATTTTTCATTATCTTCAGAGATGTCAACTTAAAGATTCAAGAGCCTAGAAAGTAGAATTATTTGGAAATACTCTGAGAATGAAAATATTTGCTTTGTGTAACAGCAATCCTTTATTTTTTATCATCCAATTCAATGAATCTTTTTCTGCCGATGGATTTACTGCTTTAACATTCAATTGGCATGGCATTCCTTTACAACTTTTTTGTAATTCCCACTATCTCCCTAATCAGCTTCCCTCCTCAACTATAGCTTCTTTAAGTTTCACTTTTTTGTTCTCCTCTTAGTACTTGGGAATATCGTATGTGTTTATCATTATATGCTGTCTATTGAGATTTTTTTCTTGTTGCAATTAACAATCCCTGAAATTTACATGCTGTATCTTCTATCTATATTATGTTCACATGTATTTTTTTTTATGGGTTTGGGATTCTTGTATTTGTCAGAGTAGGATCACAAGTATTCATGTATGCCTTCTTTTCGTATTGTTGTTCAATGTTCGATATTTCTTTCTGCACTCTGTTATAACATTGCCCTGAGATTTTGTGGCGCCTTAAGCAGGAATTCTCTGTCCCCAAACCCTCTCTGTCCTGTGTCCCACAATCGTTGGCGATAGCCGACGATTCGTCCGATCATCGATCGGACACCTTCGGCGGCCTCCGGTTGCCGCCCTGAACCAAACTATACCTTGGGGTACAATAAACCCGTCGGGGATCACTGCAATTGCGATCTCGCCGGATTCACCGTCGAATTCGAAGAGATCGCAATTGCATCGATCCCGACCGGTTCACCATTCCCCCAGAGTATCGTTTGATTCGGGATAGCGATCGGAGATCGCTGGTGGTGTCCGATTGGTGATCGGACGAATCGCCGACGATTGTGAGACATGGGACGGAGGAGATTGTGGGACAGAGGATCTCATTTGTGATGCTTTGTTCCTTTGGTGCATTAAATATTCATGTATGCCATCATTTTCATATTTATGATCCATGTTAGATGCTTCTTTTCTACACTATCATAACATTACACTCGGATTTTATTATATTGATTGACACCTTCTTTCCTTGGTACATAAATTTTTTGGCTTCATATTTTGTTTCTTCATTTTGTAAAATATTTATCTCAGAATTTATATTTGCAGGCGGCTATCCTTTTGCACCTCCCAAAATGCAATTCATTACAAAAGTTTGGTATGGGCAGTTAATTCATCAACATGTACCTTCATGTTTACTATGTTTTTCCCCAACGTCTTGCAAATTTTATCCGGAATACTTATAAGCTATTTGGATTTTCCTTTACTAATTTGGTCTAGTAAGTTTAGTTGTTTATTTGACAAAACAGTTTATGAAAACAAAGTTGTTGAATCCTTAGAATTGGTATTCTGGCATGAGGAACTGAAAACTTTGTATTACTTTTTGACTTAGTTATTAGGTGATGGATAATTCATAATTGGTGTGTTCCCTCAACTTTATGCAACTTTTGTACTTTACATACTGACTTATTGCTTCTCCTTGTTGCCGATGCGCTGTTCCAGTCAACTTTAGCAATTCGATGTAACCAATCTGATTTATTTTTTAAGCTGAAAAGGGCTATTTCACTTCGACATTTGCACCTTACTCACCTTGTTTGAGAAACAAACGAATATTGGTATTGGGTTATGCTTGATCACGGGTTTTTTTAAGATTTTTCTGCTACAGCTAGTTTACATTAGTTTGTATCACTATTTTGATTGTGTGGCTACTAATCCTTTGTGGTAATCATAGTTTTGAATGATCTTTTAGGTTTATTGGATGAAGAGAAAGGTGACATATTGTTCAATTTATCTATTTTGTTCATCTATCTTTGTTTTTGTGTCAGGCTATGCTTCATTTATTGGTTGTAGCAGGAAATTTGCAGTTATTGCATACTTTCTGTCGTAAAATTTTTACACAATGGACCACTTTCTGGCTTTATCCAACTGTGCCTACATTATTTGCTTGCATATCTATGATGAAGGCACCCAAATATTAGTAGTCAAAATGGAGCCATATGCGTGGACATTCTCAAGGATCAGTGGAGTCCCGCCCTCACATTGAAGACTGCTTTACTATCACTGCAAGCTCTTCTCTCAGCGCCTGCGCCTGATGACCCCCAAGATGCTGTTGTTGCCAAGCAGGTCTATCTTAGCAAGTTCTTCCTCGTCTAATACCTGCAAACACTTGGTTCCATCGCTTCAATTTTACATATTTCTGGTTGGTGCAGTATCTGCATGAGTACGACACATTTGTGTCTACAGCTCGGTATTGGACACAGGCATTTGCTAAAGGGTCATCTTCCGACACCGAAGAAAAGGTTGAGATTATAATCATTAACTTTAGGGTCAATTTCAGTTAATTTCCTTTTACCTTGAATCAATCAAATTGCATGCCCAACCAGTGTCATTCTAGATGATGTTGATTGAATTTGTTGAATGGACAACAAATAATAAACTGTGTAAGAAAAAAGATCATTTGTTGGGTCCAGGTTCAGAAGTTAGTTGACATGGGTTTTCCTGAGGCCCTTGTGAGGAGCACATTGAAGAGTGTCAACGGCGACGAGAACCTGGCTCTTGAGAGGCTCTGCTCTTGAAAGGCTCTGCTCCCACCCGAGCTTATCAATCTTTCCTTCTATCAAACCATGCAACAAAAGTGCGTAAACCTTTTACTCGACACAATTCTATTGTCTTAGATTGTCTGTATGAGCACGATGCGAAAGTGATTAGATTGTTGAATTCCTCTTTTATCGACTGATGATATTGTATGAGCGCTTTGAAGCGGAAGCTAACTGTTTTCAGTTCATTTGAAACTTAAATATACTGGATTTGGTTGAATCATTAACAAAGTTTCCCTTTTTGTCCCGTTACCTTGCTTTTATTTTGCGAGTTGAATTTTACGAAGAATTCAAATCTTTAAATCCATTTCAATGGTTGTATGTCCTGTAAAAGTAGCTGCAGACAGCTGATTCCTGAAACGACCCAAAGCGAACCAGCAAAGAGCCAGAATCTCTTATAGAAACTTCATTCTTCTCCATTGATGGAACATTCATGTGTAAGATTGCTACAATGAATTCCTACGCGACTCTATCAAGATCAATGCTGCACCAACTCAGGTATAAGCTTGAGCAGGAACGAGAGTTCTCGCTCAGAGAAGCCTGGTCTCGTGCCCTGCTTTTCCTGCTTTGGCTCTGCTGAACCACAAAAATTGGCAGCCGATGTCGGTTGTATGATATCTGAAACAGACTCGGTGATCTCTTCTACGAGATCGACGATTACGCCATTGATGCCCATAAGATGCTGCAGGTATACTGCCTCAGGGACATTGCTGCAACAGTGGCATATGTTATCGATCAGCAAAGACCAGTATGATAGGAATTAGGAAATTGTAATAGATTTACAGAAGGCTCAAGCTCCAATAAAAGGTTAATGATTTGAATAGTTAGTTAACAATCATACGAGATAGGACCATTCCTAACAAAGTTAAACAGGCCATAGCACTTTTTATTGAAATTGTGTTAAAGATTAAAAAGGAACTTGCGGTTTCTATCTTAATGAACAAAGAATGCATCAACATACGTACTTGAGCTTGCCATATGTTAGAAGAGAAAGGTTGGATTCCTTGATTCTGGACACTGCTGATGGATGCCTGAAGATTCCTCGAACTTCTGAAACAATCCCTTGCAAACCACCTGCTAAACACAGCTTGATAGCCTCGTCTAACGAATTTCTTCTGATGTCATCGTATATCTCAGTGCCCCCAGTTGTGAGGAAGAAAACCTGGTCTCGCAAGAGTATGGACAATGTCAATGTGTAGAACACAATGTTTGTTTAGACTTTTGCACTTGACAAAGAATTGGACTAGTTGTCATAACATATTACATGAGTCTTTCTTTACACTTATTTGATTAACTTGGTCCTATCTCATAGCATTGACAATGATAATTTGAGTAAGCATGCGCCAAGTTGCTGCTATATGATTAGTTGTCAGGAGTGAAATGAGAAAGAGATGTACCGGGTAAGCACTTTGAAGTTTTCTTATTAGCCGCGCTGCATCTGGTTGGAATGTTGAGAAGATGATTGCCCTTTCACCTGAATACTGGTAAACAACCTAAAATACAAACATAAATAGAGTCAAGATTCAATCATTATCTGAAGAACCGTGGCTATCAAATTAATGGAAAATTTAAGAAGAGAGAGAGGAATGAAGTTTGAGTAAGATCGGAGATTATAAAGATCACACCTTTAAGACTGCTTCAAGTGCATGTTCAAGTTCTTCGTCGCTATAAACGACATGATCCACAAATTTAAGCTCAATGTTGAATCCCAAACGAGGGTCGACCTTCTCAAAAGCCTCTTGCAATGTGCAGAGGTAGTCATCATCTTCTACGTTCCAATTCAACACTCTCCCATCCGGAGTCCTCCTCAGCAGTAATTTACCCACCTGAATTAAAACAACAGAATCAATACTTGAATGCAATAGTTGATTATCCAATTTATAATCTTCATATGGTAAAATTGGACCTTGGAGGGATCTCTTTGGAGCCCGTAGGAAAGGAACTCTTCCAAGCAAAGATCAGTGACACGCTTCTCCATGATCTCACCCTGCATTTTTGTCCGATTCACGAATCGGTAACTGTGAATTTTAAACACAAACAGGTACTCAGATTCAATAAGGGAGCAGGACATTTACATCATGTTCTGTGAGGATGACATCGTCGTGAAAGATGATAGGGCAATCGTCCTTGGTCACCTACAATAAATTACACCTTTGCTCAACCAATCTTTGAATCCTTCAAAGAAACAATTGCTTATGATTGCAGTTCTTGCAAAATAAAAAATTATTTTCTTTTTCCATAATTATGTCGCTAAGTTTTGGGGATTAAGCTCTTAGTTGTGAATTCCGACTTTAATTTGGCTTCTTCTCCAAGAAGTATGCCAGCATTGCCAAATATATTCTTAATTTTTATCTCTAAGGAAAAAATTTGTCAAAGAACTCGATTCAAAATTTAGAATCGATTGTCGAATAAAAATTGATTGAGCGGCAATTAGCAAAAATTCTATCCAGTTCAGTAGGCCGGAAAAGATGACGAGATCAATCGACAACTCAACCTTCGTTCTAGTTCCGTAAAAAATAGGTTCAATGCTTCAAATCCGAGACAACACGACAACAGACAGCGGAGAAAATGACAAATCGGAAGCCGGCAGAGGCGAGGGAAAGGTAGTAGTAGGAGACTAGAGCATTACCTGGACGTCGAACTCGATTGAGTCAATGGGGAAGCGAGCCGCTCGGTTGAATGAGAGAATCGAGTTCTCCTTGACCGCACTCATCCTCCGATCTGGCGACGCGAGCACATTCATCCCCTTGCCTCGGTGCCCCAACACCACGAACCCCGACGCCACGGCCCTTTTGGGCAGCCGCACGGCCTCCGCCGGCAGGCGGACCTGGTCGAGATTCGGGACGGCGCCGGATGCGAGCACTGCCTTGAGAGCCATTGCCGTAACTGAGCTCCAGTGAAAGCGGTTCGATTCCGAACGAAGTTGGCGGTGCCCGGCGAGAAGAACGGGCGAGGAGATTTTATAGCTGGCAGAGTTTCTAAATCCACTCAGTCCTCTAACCTTGTGGGCTCCATGCCTGTCCCGCTATACAATCCTATAAACGAGCGGGTATCCTTTCGTGACGAGTTCGGGGAACGAACAGTTAGCCCAAATTGCTGTGCGGAATATTAAGGAATATTCTGGTCCGGGGGCGCGACTATGGATCGTGCGGAAACGCAGAATCATATGCGGGAAGACGTTGGACGGCGGATGAAGTGTCCGCTTAATCTGGACGGAAAGGAAGCGCTGTCGGGGGTATGCGTTGTTGATCCTATCCCAGAAACGCGTGTAGCCCACGAAAGTGGAAGTCGAATGACTCGGTGCCACGTCAGAAATGGATTTTAAGTTTAATTCTAGACGTTAGGGTAGAATCATTATTTATTTTAAAAAATAATTTTTAGAAAATAACTTTTATGGAAGATTGAGATTGTTAATTATTAGGGAAAAATAAAGAGAAAATAAATAATTCAATTATTCGAAGTTGGTGCGTGTTGTCATCATCTTCCTTGTCATAGATGACGAGGCAATGAATTATTTCGCTAAATTATGCAAGGAAAGGGAGATGAGAAACTTATTGAATCTTTTGTCATTAAATATGATGTAAAATCATGTTTAATGTTAATATTATTCTTTTTGAAAAATAGTATTTTTTTAAATGAGATTTGTTTCATCTAAAGGAAGAGCATTTTTATTCGTTGAATATGGATAAAAAAAATTATTCGTGGAATTTTTGTTTTTTTTTTGGAGAGGGGCATGTTGGGCCTGCTATACGGCCCAATTAGCCTGGTCCATTTCTGGACAGAGAAAGATTTTTTTAATGTTAATTTCTTCTTCTTATTATTATAGAAATTAAACACTAAAAAGCTTGGGACAAACGTTAAAAAAACCCTTTTTGTTTTCAAATAGTCCGAAGGATATGCCCACTTTATTTTTTTTTTTATCAAAAAGGTGTCTTTCATTGTAAAATGAAATAATTATCCTTCATTACATTATTTTCATTATTTTCTTTCTTATATTTTTTACCTAAATCCTGAATTTGAGCTTATTGTAATAGTTATGGTTTCATAGTTAGTACAACAGAATGACTACATAATTGTAGCAGCTACAATATGAGAAAAAATTTTAAGACCGAAATTATTTGAAGCTTCTAAAATAGATTTAAACGATATTATTTGAGTTGAAACTGGGTTGTTACATTTGTCAACTTACAATCAATTGTAGATCTTTAAATAAGTTTTGATTTGATATATTATGTGTCTCATAGTTTAACCCAAATCAAAAATTATAATTTTCCAAAGTTTAGGGTTTAATATTCATATCGTAGTAGCTATAGTTTTATAATTATTACAATTGAACTACTATGTAGTTGTAACAACTATAATTTCATAGCTGATACAACTGAGTTCCCACGTAGTTGTAGCAACTATGATGTTATAGTTTTATAACTGCTACAACGTGAATGTTAAACCCTAAATTTTGATAGACAATAACTTTTGATTTGGATTGAATCATTAGAAATATAATATATCAAATCAAAGATTGTTCAAAGATCTACAACTGATTATGGAGGTGGAGATAATGACTAGGTTTCATACTAAAAAAAATATTGTTTAACGCATTGGTAGAGGATATGAACAATTTCAGTTAAAATTTTTTTATAACATTTACGAAATTGTAGTTATTACTATGTGACAGTTCAATTATAATAACTATGAAATCACAGCTACTACAAATGCATCCCAGGTTTAGGATTTAGATGGGAAAGATATATGAGAGAAAGTAATGAAAAAAAAAATTGTCTAGACGAATCCGTGGTGACCGGCTTAGCCCCACAAAAATTTTCTATCGATCACCAAAGTAAATTGAGAAGTGCTTGCGGTGAACAATTAGAAGTCTAGCGTCCAGTACTCGTGTTTCATTTAAAAAAAAAATAATGAGAATAATATAGTAGAGATAGTTGGGTTATTGTATAAGATAATGAGGATTTTAATAAAAAATCAAAGTAGAAGATGATCTTGATGATTCTAAAATTAAAGAGCGCCCGGTTTTTATTTCCCCCAAAAAATCACCTTCATCTTACGAATTTCTCTTTAAAAAGACTCATAGGAATTTTAATAATTAGAAATTTGGTATAAGTTGAATGCAAAATTCTTCAAAGAGAGAAAAATAGAAGTAAATGCTTTTTAAAATAAAAATGTTCCGATTACTGAAATATAAAACAGACAAATATCTAGTATCATAAGTCAACGCACAAGTAGCCGGCGTTGGATTTCTTTGACTGTTCCAGCCACTCCTACGTACCGGTTCTGGGGTCACCAAGTCAAAGCGGCCGCATGTCAACGTTGACTTTAATAGATGAATTAACATGCGAACCTTCTACTCGGTTCAATATTTTATTCAATCCGGCCGACTCGAATAATACGCGATGGGGGGAGAGGGGGATTAATCTAAATACTTGCGAAACAGTCATACGATTTTGGTTAAACAGTTTAATTTTAATTATCTTGACTTTTCAAATTGATGGTTGACTGTGACCAAGCAAACAAACGATCAGATGTTGAGCCGAATAGGATTCGTCGGCATGAGGTGCAGACTGTTCCAGAAAAAAAAGTTAGTTGTTTTCGTGCGGCTCGGCTAAATAAGTGAATAATTCTGTAATTAAAAAATTAATATCTTACTTCTTAATTTAATAAAAATATACTATTAATTAACAAACAATAATAAATATAAAAATTAAAGAATTATTTAATTTACAATCTGGATGATTATTAATTCAAGATAAAATCTAATACATTAATAAGCTTCTTCTTCAAAGGCGGAGAACCTCTTATAAGAATTTAAAGCACAAATATTGAAGAATAAGAAATAAAAATGAAATACAGAGTGTGTTGTTTAATTTCAAATTCAAGAACTTCTTTTATAGATTTTTGAAAAAATTAGCTATTTACTAACATGGCGAGTTTTAGATACCTGGAAGTAATTCAGGTGCTTGGAGTCGGTCGACACTGATCCTCTCGGCAACCGATGTCTGTCTGACTTTCGGGCGATCTGGGCGTCTAGATTGCGCTGACATGACCTTCGAGTTAATCTTTTCAACAAACGACTCGTTGATGTGGCAGTCCATTCTGAACGTTGGGAATCCGAGTGCCTAGACCACATCCAGGATCCTAGAATGATAAACATTGAACATTGATCATTCTTATTCTTATTCCGGTCATTTGGGTGATGCTATGGTCGTTTATAATTAAGCTCGCCGGAGGATCTCACCCGAATCCAACTTCGATCTTCTCTTCAAACAAATTTTCTCCCCGACTTTTAATCCCTTGTACGTTGTATGCATCCTTCTCGTTCGACTAATGTACTCTCCTACAGCTTCTCATCTCTCAGATACATTGCTTTTCGTGTCATCCTTCTCGTTTGTTGCGTCTTCCGTTCGATTTCTTATATTCTTAAGTTTCTATATACTGAGACACAAGGTATCAAATATAATACTAGATTAACTCTCGGTGATCGTATCAAAACTTTCCCAGACTATTAAAAAAATAAATTATAAAATTATAAAAATTAAATAGAATTAATTTAAGAGTTTAAATTAAGCTTGAGAAAACTAAATCAAACTTAGTGATATAAGAAAATCGGATCCAAAATTTCCTCTCGTTGACGACGGTATGCAAACCCACCAGGTATTCACCACGTGGCGCTGCTACGTGTTTCGTGTCGCTCCATTGACGGGTGATCTGAAGAGTATGAATTGTGGAATAAATGGGTACGAAAATGAAGGGCGAATGCCCTCTCTCTGTCTCTCTCGCTCTCTCTCAATTTCCTCGAACACCAATCTCCATCGTCGGGCTGGTTAAAGGCAAATCACAAGAGGCGGCGGCGGGGTGGAATCCACCGGTCGAGGCGTCGACGGGACATCCGGAATCCGGGAGGCCCGTTGTTCTGCAGGTGTCGTTACCGTGAGCAGATCGGAACCTAGGAAAGGCCCCATCTTTGCCATCCGGCATCCGCGGTCGTCGATTCGTGAGGGCTCGGGGTTTCGCCGGAGAGTCTGGATGTATTAGGAGCACTGGTGCAGCGTAAATGTGTGTTGTCCCGTTTCCTCGGGGCCGGATCTAGCTGCTTCGAGCATGGAGGCGGACGGGGATGCGCAGAGGGTGTATCAGGTTTGGAAGGGAAGCAACGTAAGTTTTGATCTGTTTATTCCAGCTTCACCAACCCTTATGTCCGGCTAAATCAGTTGAATCTTTACACTTGCTGCCTGTGGCAAAATAGTTTTTTTTTTTTGGTCGCTTAGGAGGCTTGCAAATATGAGGTTTTAGCCTTTCTCTTCGAATATTTGAACTCTTGTAAACAGGAAGCTGTTTTGATTATAGTTTGCACTCTCAAATGGTCCTTTTTTGATTTCCATGTAGAATCAAATCCAAACTGGGATGTTGGAGTACACGGTTCTCTGAATAAGCTGATTTTGAACTGGATTTCCTTTTTATTCAATCAAAATGGGGTTATCGTAGTTGTGTCTTATTTCAGTGGTTTGGTCTTTATTCTGCCTGACTAATAAAGTTAAGAGCACCAAGAAAACTATTTAAGATATTTATATTACCTAGATATTATGGCTGTAGCGGAAAACACACTATACGTATGGTGTATTTGTCATCTGCATATGTGATATTTAGAGTTTCTAGTTCATCATTAATGATTGATAGAGTGGAAATGTTGCAGTTATTTTTATGATTGAAAAATATTACAGATTACCTTTTTGTTTATTTAATATTCCACAATTCTGGACTTGTTCAAGGCTATCTGACGGAAAAGTTGTTAATTAGAAAAGTTCTTCATATGTCACATTATATGACAATTTTTGCATAGCTGGTAGCTATTGTGCTAGCTGATTTAACTTTACTGTATCAATCAAGGAACTTAGCAAACCTAATATTATCTATTAGATACCATTTTGCATTGACTTCATCATGTATAACCATTTTGCTCACCTATCACTACTTTGCTATAATTTTGTTAATCTTCCTGAAACATCTTTTTTTAGATCCCCTATACATGTTTGCTTATCTTCTGCAGATATTTTTTCTTCAAGGGAGATTTATATTTGGCCCTGATGTGCGATCATTGTTTCTCACCATATTCCTGATTGTTGCTCCTATTTCAATCTTCTGTGCATTTGTTGCTGAAAAACTATCAGATGATTTTTCTAATTCTCTGGGTATACCTGTAATGGTAGTAGCTATTGTCTTCACTCTATACGTGAGTATTTCTTCATCCATATAGTTATCAAGGTTCTGAATGCTATAGTCTAGTTTCTGTTTTTCAAAAAACATGTATCTAACGTTCCTGCGTTAATGAGAAATTAAAAAAAATTGAAATTTTGTCTGCTATAAAGATGTTGCTCTACTCTTTTATATAGTATCTTGGGGAAAATAGGTGATTGATCATTGTTCTATAAGCCACTAGACACTGGTTTTATCCTTGTCTTGAAGTCCTTATCTGAGATATAAGCTTGCAGGTTTCTATTGTTCAAAGTACTGGGAAAATAACTACCATAGATAAAAACTTAGCAAGGAAGCTTCTGGTTTAGTTTCCTTCTTCTAGGTGCTTTCTGAGATATAAGCTTGCAGGTTTCTTTTGTTCAAAGTACTGGGAAAATAACTACCAAAGATAAAGAACTTAGTGAGGAAGCTTCTGGCTTAGTTTCCTTCTTCTATGTGCTGCGTGTAATAAGAAACAAGTAACTCTGAAATGGTTCATCAGTGTCATGCTTTTATTTGTCTTTTTTAGTGTTAAATTTTTTACCATAAATTTGGTCAAATGTGTTGTCTTTGATATGTAAACCTCTATCTCATATAATCATATGTCCATTACTCTTGAAGCCTAGATATAATTATGCAATTAAGTCTATTAGCTTACAATGGACAAAAACCATCCCTTCGTTTCATTCTTTTGAGTTAATAATTTTATAAGTCAAGGTTCAAAACAGAGAAATCATTTATTCTTACTTTTCATAGGATGATTTTTTATTACAACAAGGATTTCGTGGAAGGATTGCAATTTTAAACCAAAGAGGGATTCTCATGCAATTAGGCTTTAGTGCATGAGATGGTTTTGCAATTAGTCCTAATTTTGTATGCATGGTCTGACTTGTGATTTTGATTTTTTTTAATCTTGTCAAGTCAAAGCCATTGATTGTATCCATTGCAATTTTACTGTCTCTTGATGATCCTGATACTAACAATAATCTTGCAAACAATTCTGTTGATTAATTTTCTTTTTTTTTTCATTTTAAAATATTCTTGTTGCATGTCCGCGACCTTGTTGTTGCTGACCCTATGTAGGTATCCCCATGTCCTACTTGAAGGGTTATAACATATTTTTTTAAAGATTTATAATGGTTGTTAGAACTACTTTATTAATCCAACCATTTAATAGTAACAAAAAAGACAGGCATATTGTCAATCTCATCCTTGAACAATTAAGTGTAACATTAAAACATGATAAAATGATAAAAAGGGAAAATATGCTAAGATGATGAACATGTTGGGAAACAATGTTTAATTCTATGGTTAGACAATTCGAAGTTTGAATAGATGCGAAGGGTACATATGATAGAAACATTATAGTTATAAAAGATAGTTATAACTAGGGTATCCTCATGCCGTGATTTAATTTTTTATTATTTTATTTTATTTTTATAAGTAAAAGATAGGTAAATGATCTTGGTGTTATCAATTAAAGGAAACATAAACAACTTGGGTATCCTCATGCCGTGATTTAAATTGACATGGAGGGAGAACATGGAAGAGAAAGATGTGCATGAAGATTCTTCATTCTGAGAAAGAAATAAAGAGCCTAGTATCATTTTAAATTTTGCAATTTTGCTACAGCTTATGGTTTTTTATTCATTATTTAAAAAGGCTGGCTTTTAATTAGCTTGTAGGAGTGGTATATATTTATGCAGATTTTTTTTACAGGAAAGGTTAGTAAAGTCATGTGCAAAAATGTAAGCACAGGCTTGAAACAAAGAGATTGATAATGTTGTTGTTACGTCAGTTTTGTTTTTTTTTTGTCATATGTTTGACTATTATCTTGAAAACCATATAGTACTTTTAAATGATATTGTCATGATGAAAACTTAAAGAAATGCCTATTCAATTTTTTTGAGGTTAATTGTATGACAGGGGCTTCACATTTCAGGATTTAACTCTTTTACTTCTTGCCTCCGGTAGAGATCCTGGAATTGTGCCTCGTAGTGCACATCCTCCAGAACCCGAAATCGTTGAGGGCGGTGGTGAAGTTGGAGGTGTTCAAACTCCACAATTACGAATAGCGAGAATGAAGGATGAAATTGTAAACGGTATAACTGTAAAGGTGAAATACTGTGATACTTGCATGCTCTATCGACCCCTTCGCTGTTCTCACTGCTCAATATGTAACAATTGTGTGGAACGCTTTGATCATCATTGCCCATGGGTTGGACAATGCATTGGACTGGTGAGTTCCAAAATCTCAAATATCTGATTGGAATTTAACTTATGTCAACCAATTCAATTCAATCTGCAAAAGTTGCCTAACTACTAGTATCTTGTAGTAGATGCACTAAGCTTGTCGACTAGAACAGTAGTTATTGAATATTGTTTATGGACATTACTGATATCTATTCTTTGTGCAGAGGAACTATAGGTTCTTCTATATGTTCGTCTTCTCATCGACTTTGTTGTGCCTTTATGTGTTTGGATTTTCCTGGGTCTGCATAATAAAAATCAGAAATTCTGAAAACACAACTATTTGGAGAGCAATGATCAAGACTCCTGCTTCCATTGTCCTCATAATTTATACTTTCATATCAGTTTGGTTTGTTGGAGGCCTCTCTGTCTTTCATTTCTATCTAATGAGCACCAATCAGGTAATGCTTATAGTGATCTTTAATTAAAAAATTGTTTATCATCTTTCCATATTACTCTGAATTTTCTGTTTTCTGTTTCTTTTTAGACAACTTATGAGAACTTCAGATACCGTTATGATCGGAGAGCTAACCCATATAACAGAGGAATTGTGGAAAATTTTAAGGAGATATTTTGTACAAGCATACCTCCATCAAAGAACAATTTCCGTGCAAGAGTATCGCGAGAACAAGGGCTTCAACCACGCTCCTCTGGTGGAGGTTTCATGAGCCCAAACATGGGAAAAGCTATCGGTGACATTGAGATGGGCCGGAAGCCAGTGACGTGGGATGAACTAAGGGCCGTCACACAAGTTGGTGAGCATGAAGAGGGTCTAAGCAACAGAAACATGATGGAAGACAAAGATGGCGAGCTCACTGAAGCTTCTCCAAGTTTAAGCAGGGAAGCTTTTGCGACAGGCATGGAAGTGCAGCCTGCGCTGCACCATAGGCGATCAAGTTGGGGAAGAGGTGGAAGCTGGGAGACAGCACCCGACTTGCAAGCTGTGGCATCAGTTGCCGGGCAAACAAGTAGGACAGGTAGCGGTAGCGGTAGCAGCAGTACAGGTGCAGGAAATTTGTAAGTTTGCGCGGATGCTGACGCACTCCAAACTCGAAAGACAGAGCAATTGAAAGAGGTGGTACTATCTTCTCAGGCATCCTTTTCCTTCTGTGCTCCTCCATTTCATTTTCCCTATCCTGTGCTAAACTTTTGTGGCAACATCATTATTATCTATCGCAAAGTTTCGGAACATCAACTGAAAACTACACGTTTGCTTGGCGCATGTATATATTTACGTTTACCTGAATCTATCTCTGGAGTTGTACTGCACAGTGAAGTGAATTGTCCCTAATTATTCAATGGTTAGTTTATTTAGGCCATTGATGATAACAATCTTTGATGTTTTTGTTTGATATGATTAGAATTTGTGGTGAGTGAATTATGACATGCTTACTTATGTGGATACTCTTTCAATGTTGATGTCCTTAGATTTGGTGCACTTGAATTTGTTAGCTATCTCAAATGAAGTGCACCAAATACATGAATCAATAAAGAAACATTTTCAAAATAAGCATACAAATTAATCATGCATGGGGTTCTAATTTATCATAAAAATTATTTATTACTCAAACAAAGTAACAAAATATGTTCTTTCAGTCAGTAGCTTTGATTAAATGGTTTGCTACATGTAATATCATAGGTTGGTCTCTGAATCAATCAAATTCAATTCGGTCGCTAAAATTACAAATTGAATTAGGGATGAAATTTTTTTATTTCATCTTTAAATTAGGTACGATCTCTATATACTATTTCAAAAAATCAATTTCTATTTTTTTAAATCAATCCTGGCTAAAATATTTACAACATTTACACCAAATAAAAATATCATTTAGCATCGCCATCACATTTTTCATATAAAATATTCCAAACATAAATAACAAATCTAAAAATATTTTATTTTTCATATATATATATATATATATATATATAATTACTTTCTTAAATTTATTATATCCATTCCTTTTTAAATTCACTAACCAATAAGCCTCCAAAAGATAGATAATATTCCATCAATAAAATCAATCCTCTATTATATTGGAATTAATTAACAATCTAATAAGTTAATCTATCAAACCACACATCCTAATTAAATCATTCTTTTACTTTAGTTTGTTAAAGAGTTAATAACAAAACTCTTAAATTTAGCAAATAACTCATAACAAATACCTCTACTCAATAGCACAAGGCAACACCAATTCACGAGTCTTCCTCTTCCTCCTTAATTCATAGCTCTCAAGCCTCAAGATGGACCCTTCAATGGGACGTATCTTACTCCTTATATTTGGAATACTAGGTAATTAATTAAATACTAATCATTTACTTAATCTTTGTTTTCAATCTT
The DNA here is from genome assembly GCA_024364735.1 of Boesenbergia rotunda. Lineage (NCBI taxonomy): Eukaryota > Viridiplantae > Streptophyta > Magnoliopsida > Zingiberales > Zingiberaceae > Boesenbergia > Boesenbergia rotunda. The sequence continues at coordinate 218,508 of JAGFNQ010000654.1, forward strand.
TTCTTTTATTAATTCTTTTATCATGGATTTCTTTTAAATGCAGGCAACATCATCTCATTCATGGTTTATCTTTCCCCAATGTAAGACCACACACAATTTGATTAATTAATTATGATAATTATCTGCCTTAATCACTAATTAATGATTTTACAGACCTACTTTTGTCAAAATCTACCGCAACAAATCGGCACGAGGATTCCAGTCGTTGCCGTATAATTTATCACTATTCAGTTGCATAATTTGGGCTTATTATGCGTACAGCAAACCATCCCGATCAGCCCTCCTAATTTTGATTAATTTGGTCGGGTGCGTCATCGAGTCCGCATACATCATCATCTATGCCATCTACGCCCCAAAGAAAGATAGGGTAACTTGAAATTCTCTCAATCCAAATTATTAATATTACTATTATTCTTTGTATTAATTAACAAATTATGATGACTAATTTGAAGATTAGGACGATCCAAGTGTTCGTGGGCTTGAATTTGGTGCTCTTCGCCTTGATCGTGGCGGTGACTCAATTCATGTTCGATGGCTCGAACCGTGCCCGAGTTCTCGGTTGGATCTGCGTGGCCTTCTCGATCAGCGTCTACGCGGCCCCATTGAGCATCATCGTAATTAAGAAATCATGTAGTTAGTTCAATCGCTTGTGAATTAGGCTAATGAAGTGCTTAATTGTTAGTGTGTTTAATTTTTCAGAGGATTGTGGTTCGGACTCGGAGTGTGGAGTTCATGCCGATCGGCATGTCATTCTTCCTAACGTTGAGTGCCACCATATGGCTAGGATACGGAGTCTTCAGCCACGATATTTTTATTACGGTAAATAAAGATCTGGTCTATTGTATTCGGTCTTATTTTATTCAATTAAAAAATCAATTTCAATTTTTTTTTTAAAAAAAAAAATTAACTGGCGCCTTGTGCCTGTGGTTAGATACCGACCGTGATCGGGTTGTTCTTCGGGACGGCACAGATGGTTATCTACGTGATTTACAAGAGGAAGGGCGGGAGAGAGGCGGCGGTGGCGGCGGCGGCGGCGGCTGAGGAGGGAAGTGGAGAGGCCTCCGCAGTTCGAGACTCGGAATTTGCAGATGCAGTGGAAGAGGACGATGCTGCCAGCGAGAGCAGCAGCTTCATCGTGCCGGTGGCGTCGATCCCCATCTTGACTTCGGAGGTGCTCATCTTCATCAAGAAGAAGGGCCGGCGTCCGAGGCCGGGGAGGAGCTCGAGGTCCGCCACGCAGGTGGCCGAGGGATCGGAGCCGCCCCGCGCCTCGAGCCTCGACCTGGAGGCGCCGCCGCCGCAGCGCGACGAGGAGACGGAGCGGCGCGGCAAGCGAGTGGTCGAGGTCGAAGTGGGCGAGAGCAGCAACGCGAAGGAGCCGACGGTGACGGAGCACATCACCAAAATCGCAGAGCACATCGCGGTGATCTCCGGGCACATCGTCAGGATCGCGGAGATGAATCCAACCCCGAATCCCGCGCCGCCGGCTTCCGCCGCCGCCGCCGCCGAGGAGGAGGAGGACGGAGAACAAGATCAGCCTGCAGTAGCCGCCATGCCGTCGGCGGTCCATGAGCACGTGATCAACATGGAGAAGCTGACTAATTCTGTCTCAGACACGGAGGCGGCGCCGGCGCCGGCGCCGGCGACGGACACTAGGAAATCGAGGAAAGCATCTAAGAGAGTTAAAGCGTAGGTCGAGGAAAGAAAGATCGATCGATCGAATTAATTAGATTGAATGGAAGGCGAGGAACATGGGAAGGATCCGATCATGTACGTCTGCTCTGTTCTGATTATCGACATTGAGTTCCTTGTATATTTATGCAACGATCTATTTTTCTTTTTCTTTTTTTTTTCACAATAAGTTTATGGCCAGCATTCAATTGGGACGAGGTTCATGCCTAAATGCCCTACCGATTAATCCATTGTAGCAATCGATTTATTATTAATTTTGTTTTAAATTTATAATTTAAAAAATAGTATGATCGTTGCCGACTCTGTATATATGCATCATTTCGTTTTCAGTGCTTGCCAATTTTTTTTAAAATTTTTGTTTTTGTTTTTTCTTTAAAAAATATGAGAGATAGAAATAATGGTGGGTGTATATCCTAAATTTGCTGTTTGAAGCACCAACAATTATTGAGCTCAGCATTTGCATGCACAGTTGACTTATTACTCGGAGGCTATCTGGCTATGTGACAACCACTTTGCATATTGCCCTTTTTCTAACCAAAACAGGAGGATTGCTGTGCTACCAATTAATGTAATAATAAAAGGTAGTGCTAAATGGCTAGAATCTAGCCGGCTAGAATTTGTCCTTCTTAAGTTTTTTTTTAATTTTTAATTATTATTAAAAATATTTAAAATTAATTTATATTCTTTCTATTTATTTTCATATTAAATTATATTTTTTCTATTTTTTATATTAATCATATCTTTTTTTTTTTTTCATATTAAATTTTTTTTTTATTTTTATTTTTTTTTTTTAATGACATTAAATGTTTTTTTTATATTTTTTTTTTATTTTATATTATTTTTTTTTTTTTTTTTTTTATTAATTTTTTTTTTTTTAAAGGGTCTTCTGTTAGATTCTACCATTAAATTATATAAATACCTTCTAATTCTTTTATAAATTATCCTACTTAGTACAGCAATGCACATCCGGTATAATTTTTTTTTAAACTTAGGAATTTAGGATTAATATATATTTTAGGTTAAAAAATGAAAATTAAAAAATTATATATATATATATATATATATATATATATATATATATCAGCATTTTTCTTTTTTAAGTTTCGGATTTAACACTCTAGGATTTCGACTTTAGAATATAGAGTTAAGATATAATATTAATGTGTATTTAATTAAGAGATTTAATGATTTTCATTACTTTTTTTTATGATAGACTTTTGTAGAGTTATAGATTTTTATTGACTTTTATACATTCTCACATATTTGTGAAAAAAATTTCATAGAGTTCTATAGACTTTTTTACAAAACTTTTGTAGACATTTGTAAACTTTTTCATTGAAACTTATGAACTTCATAATTTAATAATATCTTATAAAAATAAATTGGCAAGACGCCGCCAGCCTTCACTGGCTATGACTACAAGGAAGGAGCGGTGGTAGGGTCTTGCTACGGGTGAGCGTGTGAGAGGATTAGACCGTTGAAGAGGTGAGAAAAAGAAAACAAGAAAGAGACGGATTAAAATCTATAGAAATCTTAAAGGTGAGTTAATTTTTAATGTTGTATCAAGTGTTAAAGTTTGTACCTAAAGAATTCTAAAAGAATCTATGAAAATCTATTGAAAGTTTAGATAAAAAAGATTTTTATAGAGTTTTAAAAAGTCAAGTTTGAATACCACATGACTTTTTTAAATTTATACAAATCTAATTTGGATATCAGTAGATTTTTATGGAGTTTATAAAAATCTAGATTGAATATACCTAGACTTTTAAAATCCACAAAAATTCATAGAAAGTAATTAAAAGTCCAAGATTAAATACACCCTTGTCTAACAAAAAAAAATTATATATGATTCTTATGGAATATGCAGCATAAATGTTACACTACTTAAGATATTCTGTTCAATTGTGAGCATCAAGTATATTTTTTTTAGAATTCACAGTTTAGAATTTAGAGTCGATCTCTATGATTTAAGATTTGCATTTAATATTTAAGTTAAAGAAATAAAAATATATATACATACAGTGTGAATACCATAAGATACCTAGGATAGCAAGATATATCAAAAAAATATATATAAATAGGAAAAAAACAAAATAAAAAAATGATAAAACTGTGTCAAATATAGTCAATGCACATGATTATTTTAGATATCATAGATAAAATATTTATTTTTAATATTTTAAAAAGGAAACATTCTTTAATATCACGGAGGATATTGGATAATGAGGAATATATTTTTAATTTATGCTAAAAATAAATAAGCTCATTCCCATCCCTAGCTAGGTAGGTTGTTCTGCACGCTCCTATTTCTCCAAGTGCACCGAGTATCTTCCAACATCCGCAACGAGCTAGTCAGTCTCAAAGTGCTCTAAAAGGATGTGGTCGGCGTTGACTTGGAACTTCGCGACTCCAACCCAAGCGCAGCATGCTGCATCCCATTGGCCCTCTGGAGTTGACCAGGAGAGCTTTTCTCTTTTCATGGTGGCGGTCAATTCACCAAATCATATATTCCTCCTCACTCACCTGTCCCAAGAACAGATCATCTGTCCTATTTTTTTTTTTATGTCTCGTCTATCTTATCGTCGGCTATGATCGACGAGTCATTTGTTCATCGATCGGACATCACTGACGATCTCTGGCCATCTTCCGAAATAAAATTATACCCTGGGGGTATGATGTGAACTTGTCGGGATTATCGTAATTGTGATCTCGCCGGATTCAACGTCGAATGCAACGAGATTACAATTGCAGCGATTTCGATCGATTCATCGTTCTTCTAGGATATCATTTGATTCGAGATGTCGAACAAAAATCTTGATGTCTCGTCGGTCTATCCGAAAGTGAGACAGAAAATCCCGTCTGCCCGTGCTCTGCTCTTCCTGAGATTAAAAATAATTCAATATTACATGATCACATTTTTGTGATGTACAGCGCATCCACAGTCCACAGCCACCATCATCTTCCTCCGCCGTGATATCTTTGTGTGTGCTATATATGTGTGCGTGTTTGCCGTTCACTGAGGAGGTTGAATTGATTTGGGATTATTGATGAAGAGGCCCAAGGGGATGCTGCTGAAGACGCTGCAGCGGTGCCGGAAGGGGGAGGGGGCGGCGGGGGTGGTCGCGCCGGAGGGGTGCCTGGTGGTGCGGGTGGGGCCGGAGAGGGAGCGCTTCGTGATCCGGACCAGGTGGGTGAACCATCCCCTCTTCCGGGGGCTGCTAGAGGAGGCCGAGAGGGAGCTCGGGTACGGGAGCGGCGCCGGTCCGCTGGAGCTGCCGTGCGAGGTGGAGGTGTTTGCTGAGGTAGTGAGGAGGTGGAGGAGGAGGAGGCGGAAACGGGAGGTGGTGCAGTTTTGGGAGGGGCGGCGCCGGCGCCGGCGCGCAGGGTATCACCGTGTGTCGAGTTGAAGGGGCCGTGAATTCTGTGTACTGTTTTTTCACCTGAGGATTAATCTTTTAATATTAAAATTTTTGCCTTAATTTTTATTTTATTTTATTTTAAATTGGATTAATTTTGCATATTATTCCTCGTATTTTAAAATTAACAAAAAATTGAACTTCCCCACTCGTATATCGAACATAATTCAATTAACTAAAAAATCATTTAGTCGATAAAAACGGGCCAAAAAAATTTCTAATCCATCTAAAAAAATCACTCAAGCCGTATTATTGGGTCCGAATCTGACGTACCAATTAACTCATTAACCCGGAATCTGTCGTACTTGGGCTCGAATTAAAAAACCCTCCACTTCTAATCCATTTCTATCGGATTCAAATTATCTTCCTCAAACCCATTAACCATTAAAATATAATCATCATACACATGCATAATAATGGAGGTGGTACTTAAGTGGGAGATTATATATATGAGAATAGAAAAAAAATCTTCCAGAAACAATTCATTCGAGAATAAAATCCCTTCCACATGTTATATTTGGATGGAATGAGAGAAGGTTCATTAATAGAATGAGAAGGGAAGGGAAAAAAAATAACCGTCTTACACCCTAAATAGGAAATAAGTCATTTGAGAGGTAAGGAAGTTAAGTGTTGGTTCAAGGAGTACCATAATTGAATATATATTTTTGTGGTCACAAGTTCAAAGTTAAATTTTGTTGTGATTTAATTTGTTGTCTAAGTGCGCAAACTAAACAATTTGACAAGTTAAGAGGATCAGATACCAGGCTAAATACAATTAGGTTAGTAAGACTAGATAACTACAGGAAATCTAGGTAGGTAAGAGAGAATCAGATATCTAATTGGAAGTTCAGTTGGGTCAGTAGCACTAAATAATTGGGTGAAGTTCAGATGAGACATCTAACAGAAAGACCTGATGGGTTGGGAGAAGGAAAGTAATTCTACAAATGGTAAGACATGTAAGAAACTAGAGAGAGAGTTCCAGTAAGAATGATTCGTAGTGAGACTGTAGGCACTAATCCAACTTATATCAAATTTGGAAATTTAAGTTGAGACTAAAACTAGATACTGTTTTCGTTAGATATGATCTAATTCACAAACATATACATTCTCATGCATATGTGCTTCTAACTTGTGTTTTAGGGATATATTATTTTTAACATATGCAAGAAAAGTCATTGGAGGCACCCTGAATCTAATAAGCGGTGATTTGCATAAATAGACAAGGAGTGATTCCTAATGAAGTTGGGGAAAATACCCTTCCATATGACGACCTGCTCGATTTTTTAATTTACCTCTCTACAAATGGTTATGGGGTCTGTTGGTGCAATCGACCCAAGTTTGATCTATACGATCATGTGTTTTGATGTGTGCGTCAATATGATTAAGTTAGATTTTCATATTGGTTTGATGTGTGTATTTAAGTCATGTAGGATTTGGTGAACCACACATGAGGAACAACGGAGTGTGCATCCGAGGGACGAGAGCTAAAGGAAGAGAACTTCAAAGGGCAAGCCAAGGAATAGGGATGACAATGAGTTGGGTTCGAGTCAGATTCTATATCTTCCATCCCCATACCCATCGGATATCGGATATCCATCGGAATACCCATATCCATTAAAGGATCGGATATCTTGTATACTAATATTTTTTTTTATTTCTATCCAACTATATCATTGAACAAAAGTACATTAGAATTAACATCATAGTTAAAAAATATATATCTATAATTTTAAAAATAGATTAAACATATATATAATCAATTTCTAACATTAACACAAATTATTAGTAGGGTTTGAAAAAAAATCTTTGATGTATATATATATATATATATATATATATATATATATATATATATATATATATATATATATATATATATATATATATATATATATATTTTATTTAATCGGGTATTCGGGTCAGATATCGGGTATTGGTAGTCCATCCAGATCCTCCTCCATTCAAGTCGAATGTCGGATCTGTTGGAAATGGATGGCTAGAGAGGGGGGGGGGTGAATCTAGTCGGACACAAAACTTTTGAGCTTTTCAAAACTATTCTGCACTTCAAAGTTAGGCAGCGGAAGCAAATGCAGAAACATAAAACTAAAAACAACAACCCAAAGCAAAAGAAAGCAAACCGACGCTAACACCTCGATATACAAGGTTCGGGGATAACTTGCCCCTACTCCTTGGCGTGCCCGTAAGGTGGGCGATCCCTTGATCGTCGACAGATCAAGCCCCGGTGAACCTGGATAAGATAGAGCCTCCTTCTCGGTGGAGAAACCTCTCCACAGATCTCACGGATGATAGAACTTGAGTACAGGAGATCACACAAGAAGGAACACTCACAAAGCTCTCACAGGAATGCAACAAGATCGCTTAAGCACAAAGCAACAGAGAGCATGAACACAACCCTGCCAAACTTCCCAAGTTTCTGTCTGTCTCGCCCCCGTTGTCGCTCCTCTGCTTCCAGCCTCATCTTAAGCATCTGCTCCCATCACCAGGCTCTCCATCAGCATCCACTGAAGCCACAGCCTGACCCCCTGACTCCCTGAGCACTCAGTCCACTGAAGACCCTCTCTAGCTGAGCCTCCGTCAGTTGCCAGCTGCTCTCCAGACGCCGTTGAGACCTGAAACAAGGAAACAGCCAAACCTGCTCTAAGGAAAGTCTCCCATTGACTCTCCTCCAATGTTTGAATCATCCCTGTAAAGCCTGCACACTCCAATAGAAGCTTAGCAACTCATATCAACATATATCAGCAGTGTATCAGAGAATCGGCAGAGAAAACAGCGCGATCAGAGCTTCTGACAACGTATTTGAATTAAAGTTCTGCTCCTGATCGGTCGCCAGACCGATCAGGGAGGACCCTGATCGGTCACCAGACCGATCCAGCAGTCTTCTGCACACTCCTGATTGGTCCCCAGACCAATCCAGCATTCTGCTGCACACTCCAGATCGGTCCCCAGACCAATCAGGCTCCATCCTGATCGGTCATAAGGAGAATCTCGCGACACTTGATCGTTCTCTAGACCGATCTGAACAGTATCCCTGATCGGTCACCAGACCGATCAGGAGTCGAGCAGTAAGGTTCCAAAACCCACTGTATGATCCTTGATCGGTCACCGGACCGATCAGGGAGCCTCCTGATCGGTCACCAGACCGATCAGGCTGGGTCCAGACCGATCAGGCTCCGTCCTGATCGATCATAGAGAGGAACCTGCGATGCTGGATCGTTCTCCAGAACGATCTGCACAGTGATCCTGATCGGTCACCAGACCGATCAGGAGCAGATCAGCAAGGGAACTCAACCCACTTGTGAGCTCCCTGATCGGTCACTAGACCGATCAGGAGCCATTCAGTGAGTGAAACGCATACTCCCTGATCGGTCACCAGACCGATCAGTCATAGCTGGATCGGTCACCAGACCGATCCACGAAGGAGCACCGTGCCAATTTCCCTGATCGGTCACCAAACCGATCCAGGCAAGCCCAAATGCACTCTAAGTCACGAGAACAAGCCTCCAACCCTTCTCTGACTCATGCCATGCCCAGCTTCACTCACTGGGACTTCAACCTAGCCCTCCAGGCTAGGACCTGGCTTCACTCACCAGGATTTCAGTCACCCAGCTTCACTCACCGGGACCCGGCTTCACTCACCGGGATCCGGCTTCACTCACCGGGATTTCAACCTAGCTTCACTCATTAGGATTTCAGTCACCCGGCTTCACTCACCGGGATTTCCCGGCTTCACTCACCAGGACCCGGCTTCAGTCACCGGGATTTCCATCACCTGGCTTCACTCACCAGGACCCGACTTTACTCACCGGGATTTCCACCACCTGGCTTCACTCACCAGGACCCGGCTTTACTCACCGGGATTTCCATCACCTGGCTTCACTCACCAGGACCCGGCTTCACTCACCGGGATTTCATCCAACCTAGCCCTCCAGACTAGGACTTTTCACCTAACCCTCCAACTTAGGACTTTTTCCATGCCAGTGTGCGATCTCCCAGATCCAACTGGACTTAACCCGAATTTCATTCAACCAAACTTAAATCATTGTCAAACACCAAAACAACAACTGGGCCAGACTGCATCAACAGGATCCTCCATAGGATTCAGATAAAATTACCATCCCTACCAAGGAAGTAAACTTTAGAGGCATACGTGAAGAATGACATGGAGACAAGTCACGGGCTTGTGTGCATCCGAGGGACGAGAGCCAAAGAAAGAGAACATCAAGGGGCAAGCTAGGTAAGTGGACTTCAAGGCATACACGAAGGATAGACTCCGGAGAGGTTAAGTGTGAATTTATAAGCTGGGCAGTCGACTGGTAAGGGAATCAGTCGGATAGCAGCGTTGGGAGAAACTCACAGAAAGATCAGTCGATTGGGGTTTGAACCAGTCGACTGGTCTGTTCGAAATCCAACCGTTAGGCTAACCATTGGCTGGGCATCAATCGACTGGTCATGGTGACAATCATCTGGTGTCGGGGGTGAGATGTTTTGTTAACAGATCCATCCTCTATTTAAAGAGAAGTTTGAGACTTGAGAAGGGTCAGTTGTGTTGTGTGAAAAACTCTCTTGCTCAAGTGCTCAAGCTCCCAAACCTACTCTCTTCCTCAAAGCCTAGCTTCAATCTTGTAAGAGGAAGAGAAGATTTTGAGAGACTGTTCTCCACCGAGAAGAAGAAAATTCTAGCCGGAGATTGTCGGTGATTGATCCACCGAAGGATTAAGGGTTCGTCTATCTCAAGGGCACGCCGTGGAGTAGGAGCAAATAATCTCCGAACCATGTAAACGGTAAAGTGTTAGCATTATTTCTAATTGCTTAGTTTGCGTTTTTGCTTGCACTAACACTTGTAGGAAGAATCATCGAATTGGACGAAAAGCTATTCACCCCCTCTAGCCAGCATCCGATCCTTATCAGGGTTTGCCGCGTGGAGCGTCCGGGGTCAACGTATGATCTTTTGCAAAAAAGAACGAGCTTTGACGCATTAGAGCACCTCAGATCCATTAGAGGCTCTTGAAGAGAATAAATGCCGAAATTTCGATCAGATAAGCATACATAGAGGAGCCCGGGATGAACCAAGGCGCCCCCAATGCCTTATAAAAGCAGTCTTTGACCACATGTAAACCCATCACTTTAATTACAAGTTCTGTTGTGTCATCTCCTTGTTACTATTGTACTGCAACTCTACTACACTGAACTTCCACTCGAGCAATCTCTTACAACAAGAACCACAACGAAACTCCTAGCCGTCGGTAAAAAGTTTAATTATTAACTTATTGTACTTGCATAAGAAGATGTATGCTATTACACCTTCTTCGTCTAGTGTACATGATATCTCTGTCCGAAGTTTCTTCAGAGGAGAATTTTAGTTGATTGTCTGTTGAAAACGTCCCAAGAGGATGCGTGCCTTAGAGTGGTAGTCGTTGGACTACGAACTAAGTAACTGATCGTGTGCTGCCTTTTCTAAGAAAAGAAGGAGACTCCTTTGTGTATGAGTTTTAGTCCCACATTGTGAGTTTCATGACACTATTATCGGTTTATATTGTTGCATCTACATATATGATGTGAACAAATGTATGAGGAAATGCTCTCTCTCACATGTGGGTCCCCAGAATGGGTGCAAATCTAGGATTCGAATTTGTATCGAACTAAATTGACTCGTATGCGAGTACACACGACTTACATTTTGCCATAGATTTTTTGATTGACTCGCCTCGCCAAACAATTTAAGCAGGTTGGGTTAAATTTTAACAATCAATTTAAAGACGGGTTTAGGCGGACCAACCCGCCTTGGCCGACAACTCGCATAGGTAGGCCATAGTGAGCTTGGGTTGCCCTGCGAGTTGAAGAAGAAAAATTTGTCAAAACTTAGTACTCACTAGCGATGAATCTCTCAATTAGCAATGAATCTCTCAGCTTATTGGTGATTGATGATTGAGAAGGGAGGGGACATTTAATCAAAATTATTGCAGCTTAGGTAGGAAGACTTTCTTCCATATTCTTCCTCATTCATTACTCTACAAACTTTAGATTTGTATTGCTATAGTATGCGAGGGTTTACAATTTGCATCTTGTTATCATTCGATTCTGATATCGTCAATGTTAATGATAATACTAATAGAAATGTGTGTTTGCATTGATGAAGTATTTTACTGCATATCGATTTAATCAACTTTACTTTGATGACGCAGTAATCCGTAACCAAACTTAAAATTTTAAATTTTTAATTTTTTTGAGCCTGTAGGTTGACCCGCCTAACTTGCAACCCGCCTTGAGTTTGGTTGAGTTGAGGATTTTTCAACTTACCAAGATGACGGGTCGACTCGGCCCACCTCGCTAAATGGTCGGTTTGTCACGGGTCGGCTTGCCCCACCACGGGTTGACCTGTTTTGCAACTTTATTGTTAATGACGATTTCATAACCTTGTGAATTGGAATGGTTGACCATTGATAGTCATTAAGCCTTGAACATTGAATGACCTTTACTATTAAGACCAGATGAGGGATGCTACTCCTATTAAGGAGACCATGGTATTGAGTAGAAAAGAGAGAGACAGAAAGCGATAGAAATTCTTCTATCTTTCTTTCGTTCCCCAACCTCCTTCTCTGACATGCAGTTCCATTCAGTAGAATCTTTGTGATAGCAATTATATACTATCTTAGTTCGCCATGATTCACCAGTACTTGATGACAATTATGGTCTGCCACTGTATCCTGGGAATAGATGACTCACGTAATCTCAAAGCACAGTTGGAGGTGGCACGAATTTGTTTTAAGGGCACTGCTTCGGACACAGACCTTGACATCTTCATTTTCCCGACTCAACGATTCGGGTGACTTGCATCCTGACTCGACATTTACTCGAGAATAGTTGGGACTTTTCTTCCCGATTTGGCGTTCCACTCGAAGAGTCACTCGGGACCAATCAGTTTCCACTCGGAAGCCACTCAGGATCACTCGGGATCCATTCGAGATCTACTCAGAAGAATTATCACGACTCAGCTGTACCTGATATCTTCACGGACGACTTACTTCGCAACTTGACAACACTCGAGAGAATCCATCTCGACTAAGTAGCACTTGGTATTCGGGTGGCTCGGTAACTCGGACTCAACCACTAGAAACTTGGCAGAATCAGCCCCTGCTGACAGTTTGAGATAATTCACTTAGATTTCTCATTCACTTAATTTTCTCCAATATCTCTAACAATAAGATATTCCTACATTTTTTAAAACAGAAAAAGAAAAAAATTTAAAATTATACGTTATTAAGACATCCTTTCTCGCATGTTATCTTAAAAAAAATTTCCCTGCTCTCCCTAATCTTCTTCTCTTACCTCCTTTCCTAACAAAGTTATAAATTACATTCCCTTTATTTACATTTTCCTCACCTCCTCCCAAATAGACGATTAGAGAGATTACCCAATCATCATATTTACTCGGCTTTTTACCAAAAGACGTAATCAAGAATTGGTATCTACCAAAAGGTGTACCATGGTTTCATTTTTACCAAAGGGCGTACCCATTTTTATGAACTTCCTCTTATACCCCTTTGCCAAATATTGTCTTTCTCTTCTTTTTCTCAGTAACGAATCTCGAGACATCTGAACCTGCTTTTCAGACTTTTCATTTTAAAATAATATATTTGGGAATCGGCTAAAAAAACGTAAGATAAAGAAAGAAAAATTATTTCAGTTAAAAGAAACCTCTCTTCCAATGATTTTTTATATTTGATTAATATAAATTAATATATTAAATAATATTTAATATATATATTAATATATAAAAAAACCTATCAAAACACGTGATTTCAGATTCAAACGTAGGGCCTGATGTCATCCTATGAGGGCCTGAAATCTTATTTCAGGCCCTGCGTGCATTCAAAAAAAATTTTATTTTAATTTTTTTAAAATAATATTTAATCATGATTTATTAAATTAATTATTTATAAGGTAATCTTTTATGTTGTAATCATTCAAAACCATGCAAAGGCCTGAAATCTTTGTTAGCTAAAAATATTGCAGTATGATTGATTAATATGAACTCTTTGTGTAAATTGTAACTTTAGTTCAAGGTTCATGTAGCCTAAGCTGAATCTGACGTGTCATTTTGGAAAAAAAAAGTACAATATGAATAGGGATGGCAATTTTCCCCGTGGATTTGGATATCCCCGGGGAAAATCCGAAACGGAGCGGGTTTGGGGAGGTATTATCGGGTTTGGATTTGGGTTCGGGGATTTTTAAAAATCCCCGAAATAAATTGGGGCGGGTATGGGGATGCTATCTCCATCCCCGAATCCGCCCCGATATCTTTATTTAATAATAAAATATTAATAATTATTAAAATAATTTAATAATGTTAATATTAAAGATGTGTGAAAACCCTAATGAGTATCGCTCGCTAGTCACTCGCCGCCTCTCACAAGTTGGAAATCCCATTGTTTTTGCAACCATGCTTGGGAAATCCTATTTTTTTTTATCTTGGAAAAAAAATGGATATTTCAAGCGGGGATGGGGACGGAGATGGAGATTTACTCCCCGCGGGTTCGGGGATTCCCCGATTAAGTAGAGGCGGGGATGGGGACGGGTTCGGGGATGGAGATTTACTTCGGGGATGGATATGGTGACGGCAAACCCCTCCCCGACCCGCCTCATTGCCATCCCTAAATATGAACACAAAGCCTGATTAATCAAACTGAGAGAACCAATTGATTAGCAAAGCATGTCTAAACAAGTTAATTATCTGAAAATTGTTAATCTAACTGTTAATAATCTTCTTTATAATAATATTTTATTATTATGTAATTATATATTATACCTTTTTTATAAAAATTTTTTTATAATTTTTTATATTTAATGATGGAGGGCCTGAAGTCGGATGACTTTAGGCCTAGTGTGAGCCTGAAGTCGGATGACTTCAGGCCCAAGGGCACTGAATTTTTTTTTTATTTTAAAAATATTTTTTTATATTTAATCATTATTTATTAAATTAATTATTTATAGGGTCTGAAGTTATTTGACTTCAGGCCCTCCTGGGATGACTTCAGGCCCTACGTTTGAATCTGAAATCACGTATTTTGATAGGTTTTTTTTATATATTAATAAATTTATTAAATATTATTTATTATATTAATTTAGATTAATCAAATGTAAAAAATTATCTCTTTATATTTTTGAAATAATGTTAAAAGAGAGGTTTCTTTTAACTGTGCCCAAGATGCAATCATATTTATATATCTTTGTGTGCCAACTGATACGGTTAGAGAACATAACTGAAAATTATTAGTACTAAGTTTGCACATTAGAAATAACATCTCCTAAGTAAATTCTAAATAGAGATATCAAGTCTGGAGAAATCCAAGTATCCTAGATCCATCAGTGAGTTTTCATCGAAATCCACTGATTCATCCTAGAAAACTCCTATTGCAACATAATTCATAATCATTAGAAGTTTGGACACCAAAAATATCATCTCCTAGCTCAACTCTAACTATTGATATTGGATTTTGAGAAATCCAAATATCCTAGGTCCATCAGTGGGGTTCGGTGAAAACTCACTGATAGACCTAAAAATCTCCTATTGCAATATAATTTATAATCATTAGAAGTTTGGACACGAAAAATACCATCTCCTAGTGATTATGAATTATGTTGCAATAGGAGATTTTTAGGTCTATAAGTGAGTTTTCACCGAAACCCACTGATGGACCTAGGATATTTGGATTTCTCAAAATCCAATATCAATAGTTAGAGTTGAGCTAGGAGATGATATTTTTGGTGTCCAAACTTCTAATGATTATGAATTATATTGCAATAGGAGTTTTCTAGGATGAATCAGTGGGTTTCAGTGAAAACTCACTGATGGACCTAGAATACTTGGATTTCTCCATACTTGATATCTCTATTTAGAATTTACTTAAGAGATGTTATTTCTGATGTGCAAACTTAGTACCAATAATTTTCAGTTATGTTCTCTAACCGTATCAGTTGACACACAAAGATATATAGATATGATTGCATCTTGGGCACAGTAAAAAGAAATTACTCTTTTAACATGATTTCAAAAATATAAAGAGATAATTTTTTATATTTGATTAATCTAAATTAATATAATAAATAATATTTAATAAATATATTAATATATAAAAAAACCTATCAAAACACGTGATTTCAGATTCAAACGCAAGGCCTAATGTCATCCCAGGAGGACCTGAAGTCAAATAACTTCATACCCTATAAATAATTAATTTAATAAATAATGATTAAATATAAAAATAAATATTTTTAAAATAAAATAATTTTCAGTGCCCTTGGGCCTGAAGTCATCCGACTTCAAGCCCACGCTGGGCCTGAGGTGATCCGACTTCAGGCCCTCCATCATTAAATATAAAAAATTATTAAAAAATTATAAAAAAGGTATAATAACAGTATTATAAAGAAGATTATTAACAGTATTATTAACAGTTTTCAGATAATTAACTTGTTCAGACATGTGCTTTGCTAATCAATTGGTTCTCTCAGTTTGATTAATCAGGCTTTGTGTTCATATTGTACTTTTTTTTTTCAAAATGACACGTCGGATTAAGCTTAGGCTATATGAACCTTGAACTAAAGTTACAATTTACACAAAGAGTTCATACTAATCAATCATACTGCAATGTTTTTAGCTAACAAAGATTTCAGGCTTTGCAAGATTTTGAATGATTACAACATAAAAGATTACCTTATAAATAATTAATTTAATAAATCATTAATAAATATTATTTTAAAAAAAATTAAAATAATTTTTTTTGAATGCACGCAGGGCCTGAAGTCATCTGACTTCAAGCCCAAGGAGGGCCTGAAGTCATCTGATTTCACGCCCTCTTAGGGCCTGAAATCAGATGATTTCATGCCCTCTTAGGGCCTGAAGTCAGATGACTTCAGGCCCTCATAGGATGACTTCAGGCCCTGCGTTTGAATATGAAATTACGTGTTTTGATAGGTTTTTTAATATATTAATATATATATTAAATATTATTTAATATATTAATTTATATTAATCAAATATAAAAAATCATTGGAAGAAAGGTTTCTTTTAACTGAAATAATTTTTCTTTCTTTACCTTACGTTTTTTAGCCGATTTCCAAATATATTATTTTAAAATGAAAAGTCTGAAAAGCATGTTCAGATGTCTTGAGATTCGTTACTGAGAAAGAGAAAGACAATATTTGGCAAAGGGGTATAAGTGGAAGTTCATAAAAACGGGTGCCCCCTTTGGTAAAAATGAAATCATGGTACGCTTTTTGATAGATACCAATTTTTGGGCACGTAGTTTGGTAAAAAGCCATAATTTACTCTTTTCCTCTTGTTGTAATGATGAACATTTGAATAAATGAATCACCTTTTACCACGTTAAAATATAATCATCATTGGATAGTGTTCTACACCTTTTTGATTTCCAATAAAAATATTTTTAAAATTCTAAATTTAGTTTGAACAAATAAAAAATTTATTCATATTTATTCTACAAAATTTTAAATGTTTTTATAAATTTGTATATATATACATATATAAATTAGAGAAACTATTAATTGAATCTTATTATTTTAATTATAAAGAAAACCATTTTATAGTACATTTTTATTATTTTAAATTTTATAAATCCTAATTGGAGAAACTGAATTTAGATTGAATATACAAAATTATATATTTTTATAACTAATTTATGTACCCCAAATGTTATAAAGACATTAGCATTTTTAACCGTTAATTAAGAAATGAATGAAGTTTAGTGGTTAGGCATTTAGGATTTTGTAGGTTTGATACGCATTATCTACATGCACATGCAAAATCATACTTTGAAAACTAAATGATCTGTTCATAATTAAATCACTAATCTTTAAGGGCGGGCTTTAATATAGAATGAAATAAAATTCATTTTATTTAATCTTTCACTAATCCATCTAATTCTTTTAATTAATATAATTTATTCAATCTATTTTGCTTACTTAAATAATCAAATTTAATTGCGGGTTATTTTTATGGAATTGTGACAAATTATAATGTCTCATCAATAAATGGAAAGATTTGTCTTGAAGGTCAAAGAAAACAATTTGATGGCTTTTGAAATGTTGAGTCTTCTTTTGTTGTAGACAATGCGCGCATGTGGGAAAAAAAATATTATAATTAATTAGACAAATGGAATATTAGCGGATCTGGTTCACAAGGAATGAAATTGTTGACGTCGGATCCTCTGTCCCATTCGTCGACGGCCTCATGAAAACCCTGCTTTAGACGCTTCATTACTTGTCCGACCAGGATATCGCCAAACTCGTCAGACTCCAGGAACCTGGCCTTGAGCTCTGCCTCGACCTCCTTTGGACGGGATGCCTCAGTAGCCTTAAAATTGAGCAGTTCGATCTCGGTTACCTCCTTGGCAATCCTTAGTTGAGCCACCATTTTAGCTTGGTCTTCCATGGCCTCCTTGAGTCTCTTTGAGGTGGCCAAGGTTTCCGATCGAGCCTGGGCCACGTCCTCCTCGAGGTCGGTCAAGCGATCAGCTGCCACCATGATGTCTGATTCTTTCTGGGCTAGTTGGTGCGCTTGTTCTTTGATGCACTCGTTCAGCTTTCTAGCCGAAGTCTCCAGGAGTCTGACATCCCCAGACAGCTTCTTTTCCCTTGCCTGGAGCTGGTCCCTCTCCTGAGTCATCCTGAGCAGGTTGTCCGAGAGGGTCACTGCTCTCTCGGACATCAACCAATCCATGTGGCGGGAGTCATGTTGGACTGACTCTAGGGCCAGCAGAGTCTCCAGCTGATGCTCCACCTTCACTCAGAGAGCTCTGCTGATCTCCGCCTGCAGGAGCTCCGCTCTATGGGCATGGTCAGCCTCGACCTCTGCTTTCAGTAGTCGGCGGGTCAAGGCCTCAACCTCCTGCCAGGAATATAAGTGGCGACCGATAGTAAGGCAGTCTTGAGCTGCCTATTATAGTATAGAGGAGTTATAAAACATAAACGAAAGTAATTTATGAAAGAGGGAACCCTTACCTTCAAGAGAGACTCATGAAAGTTGGTGAGAGGCCCGGCAGAGACACGCACGACATCCCCTCCCAAGACTCCTTGACTCCTCGGGGCATCGCCTTGGCTCACGGAGGATGAGGAGTCTCTGGGCGGGGGGAGTGGTTGGACAATAGGAGCTCCCGGTGGTACTGTGGAGGGGTCGGAGTCATCCTCATCAGAGTTGGTGGCCCCCTCTGAAGAAAGGCCCTCGGTATGGACTTCCCTAAACTGCACCGGGGGGAAAGACTGCGCTGTTGGGACCGGGTGCATGTCGACAAGGATACGAGTTCGTAAAATTTAAAATTTTTACGTGCAGCGGAAGAGTTTGCATAAAATAATTTCTTAAATTTTTTTTAACTTCGTATCTAGCATGCATTCTTATGGTGTGTTGACATAATCATAAAATAAAACATTGCGGAATAGTAAACAAATTTACCAAGTACCTCTCGTAACTCGAAGTAAGGGACGAGATCCAACCGTAGCGTCCCTTGGAAGCTTCGCCTCTATTCGCGTCCACGCCGAGTTCTCTTCGGGATGACTTCACAAAGTCACGAGTTTTGTGCCGACGAGAACTACTAGATTCTCGGAAGGCACAACTAGAAGAATAAGAGAAACAATGGAAAAACTGACCAATGAAGAAACGGAATCGAATTTCGAGAAGAGAGGAGTCGCTATCCGCTTCTTCTTCTTCGTCTTCGGGTTCTCCTCCTTCTTGGAAGCTCACGGCAACCACTTGGGGTTGCTAGGGTTGCGCCGGCCCTAGCTTGGTTGGAGGGAGCCGGCCCTAATTCTCAAAGGGGCGCCGGCCCTAAGGGAAGAAGAGGAGAGAAGAGAATAAGAGGAGAGAGAGGGAGAGCTCTAATTAATCTCTTGATTAATTGATTGATTGTTGTCAATAAAGGGCTAGCCTTTGGGTCCTTTATATAGTAGCAACTCTTTGCTAAGTCTCCCTCTAAACGGAATTAGTTATAAGAAATTTATCCTATAAATTTTCTTAACTAATTATTCCGTTTATACCAAGTTTTATTATAAACTAATTTATAATAAAACTAATTTTTCTTCTCTTTAAATCATGGAATAAATTTTATAAGAAATTTATAAACTTTCTTATTATGGAAAAATCAATTCATAATTGATTTTATAAAATTAAAATAAACCAATTCATGGATTATTTTAATCTTCCATAAAAGAATAAATTTCTATAAATTTTATTTATATAAATTTCTTTATACAAATTTATTTATCCATAATTTATAAAACAAATCATACTAGATTTATTTTATTAATTAAACCAAAATAAACTTGGTTTAATTTCCTCCATTGGCCGGCCACCCAAAGAGGGATAATACCCTCTTTGGCCGGCCCAAATCGACCCGAACCGGTCGCGAATTAAACTCATTTAATTCGCCCAAAAAGCCTTCAAAAGACTTAGCCATTTTAGCTTCCATTGCGCCTCTGACTAACTCAGATTCGACTTGTTTCTCTTGATCGGAAAATCCAATTTTCAACTCGTTTTAAATCCCTCGGATTACTCGTATTGCGTGTGACTAAATAGGCTTTCGATTTATGTTGGCCGTCTATAATTAACCCATTAATTATAGAACGATCATGAGTGGCACCTAGTAGTACATCATGATCCCCAATTAATCGAAAGATCAACGGTTTGACCTCAGAAGAAATTATTCTGAAACCCTTCAGCAGCTCTAATGAATCGTGCCTCATTCCCTTCACCACCTTATACCCACTTGGTTCAGGACACGGTCTATGGTGTCAGTCCCCACTAGGCTGACTACGTCACACCTAGCCCAAGTCGTGTCTTTCTCGTCCTTTGGATTTCTAATTACTCTCATGTATTTAAGAGACTCGCACTCTTAACATGATATGCTCTGGCCAGAGGCTTTGAGTAACAATCCGACGATAGGCCTGGGTATACATCTCCTCGCAAGGAGTGGTGAATCCTTTGTAGGCTGTTCAAACATCTTCGGGCACTTCGGCTTATACCCAATCATCCTGGGTCCACACCTCCTTGGAGATGCTTGCTTGAGATGTCAAAGTATAAGTCTCCATGACCAAGATGACTTGAACAACGCAAGTCAAAGGAACATCGCACTTAAGCCGCAGCAAGATCTTCATTGACATATCTACATGTAGATTCCCATATGAAGTCTTACAGCTAGTCACTCCCAATGAACTAGTTCCCTTAACTAGCATCCATGTTTATCTCCGGACATCCCAATGTCACCAGCCAGTGAGAATCAGCTGATTAGAGAATAACCCATGCTAGTCTCAACAGAATTGATAGTGTCCGTTTTTATCAATTCATCGACTAGGGATAATTTCAAATACTTCACAATTGCACATTAGAGATAATCACTAGTTGTGATCCCATTACAAATTCTCTTATGCTGTGAGTTGTATTGCGGACATTCAGTAGATGAGTTCAAGATCCCAATCAAATACACAAAACATGTATACTCAAATAGTGAATTATCATTTATTAAAATAAATGTTTACATCATAAGGCGATTGCCTTAGGACACTTCTCTCATATCACTAACAAACTCCCACTTGGCCTAATGCCAATCGCTACGGTATCCAATACCATAGGCTCTAACATGACCCTCAAACTTGTTTTGAGGCAAGGCCTTAGTTAAAGGATCCGCTATATTCCTTTCAGTGGGAACTCTCTCAATTTGTATGTCATTCCTACTTATAATCTCTCTGATCAGATGATAGCGTCGAAGCACGTGTTTGGATCGCTGATGAGACCTTGGTTCCTTTGCTTGTGCAATAGCTCCATTGTTGTCGCAGTATACCGGCACTGCTTCATCAATGGTTGGAACCACGCCAAGTTCGGAGACAAACTTCTTGATCCAGACTGCTTCCTTTGCTGGCTTCCGAAGCTGCGATATATTCTGCTTCCGTGGTAGAATCCGCTACAGTGTCTTGTTTGGAACTCTTCCAACTCACTGTGCCTCCATTCAAAGTAAATACGTATCCAGACTGCGATTTGGAGTCATCTTATCCGTCTGGAAACTGGCATCTGTATACCCACGTATTTTCAAATCTCCTTCTCCATATATTAGAAATACATCCTTAGTTCTTCTTAAGTACTTAAGGATTGTCTTAACAGCCGCCCAATGATCCATTCCTGGATCAGATTGGTATCTGCT
>JAGFNQ010000655.1:0-37063 GCA_024364735.1 Boesenbergia rotunda
TTTGCTGATGTATGTGATATGCTGTGTGATCTTCTGCTCTAATGCTCTGATTGAGTTTCAGGTGACAGGGGAGGATTCAAACACTCAAGGAGAAGTCAAAGCGTGCTTTCCTTGGAGCAGGTTTGTCCCTTTTCACATCTCAGGTTGCAACGGCGAGCCGAAGACTGGGGCTGAGACTGGAGCTTGGCTGAGGAGCTCAGTGAGTCCAGAGATAGCTCAGTAGAGGCTGGCGTTGGCAGATGAGTAGCTGGGAGCTACAGAGATGTGGTCACTTGTCGCTTGGCAGAGAAACAAAAGGAAGCGCGAGAAGACGAGGCTGTAGAGCTTTTCGAGCAAGCGATTCAGTTTGAAAAACTTCTTTGTGTTCTTGCGTTCTGCTGCTACAAGCTTGCTGTTCTTGAGTTCTTCAACTATTCTAAGCAAGCTATAGAGGAGCAATCATCATACTTGAGCGCTTGAAGGAGAAAACAAGAAGCTGGGAGTCCGACAGTGGGAAGACACGAAGCAGACAGGGGTCTGCGTGAGATCGCCACTGGGTGGAGCTCAGGGAAGCTTGCTGTGTTTTGTCCTTGCTAAGAGTTTGAGTAAGATCCTTCTTGTTGTTGTTTCATTGTGCTCATTATATATCATTGTGTGAAACACGCTGTGGAGAGGTTTCTCCACCGAGAAGGAGGTTGCTTCATATCCGGTGTTGACCGGGGCTTGATCTGCCGACGATCAAGGGATCGCCCACCTCAAGGGCACGCCAAGGAGTAGGGGCAAGTTATCCCCGAACCTTGTAAACCCTCCTTGTTAGCGATCTTGCTAGTTGTGTTTGTTTCGCTCTCGTTTAGTTTTTCTGCATACTCTGTTTTCCACTTTTTCCGCTGTGCTACTGATATTTGAGTTGCAGAAATCGTGATAAGTTTTCAAGAGGCAAGCGATTGTCTATATTCACCCCCGCTCTATAGCCATCTCGTTCCCAACAGAAATGAGTACAGATAATGCAGTAATAAAATCGTTACCAAAAAAAATTATCTGAATGAGTTTGGATGTTAAGGGTGGTCTTCCAGCAGTAATTGAACGTAGACGAGTTGGAAGACAGGCCGTAGCAAAAGCGCGTGGAAGCACTGAGCGTGAAAGCGTGAAGAAGAGATGATGGCGTTTTTTTCTTTTTTTTTCTGTGCTAATTCTCATACTTTTTATAGAGGACTTCTCGAGCTTTGAGTTTCATCCAGATCCTATTTTTGTGCAGCGCTTTATCCATCATTTGAAGTAGCACAACTCAATCTGCTTTATCCATCATTTGAATTTCTATTAACAAACAAAAATAATACTAGGAATAGAAATTCATCTTACCCAAGCTGTGGATAATAATAATAGGAATGAATTTATTATTATTAATAAGAATAAATTTATTCTTTAATAAAATTTCAAATTAAAAAATAATGAGGAGTAATTTTGCAGAATTCACCTGCAAAATCAACTTAGTCCATATACCAAATAAACCCTGTAAGCCAGAGTTAGTATAATAATAAAATGGACTAAAATGTGAAATATTCAAAGTTAATTAGATCCCGTCCACATCCGGACCAGGATCTAACCAGGACTCAACTTAGATCACCCAAATGGGTCTAAGTTGGACCGCGCCTAAAGTCCCAAAATGGGACCCGTCCTCACTGGTTCGCTCCTCCAGTGACTTACCTTACTTACCCTTTGTGCAGTTTTACTTGACTTCTTGACCTACCAGGACTTTTTGTCAGGACTCAACCACCCTGGTCTTTCTGCCAAGTCTCCACCAACTTGGTCTTCAGCCAGTTGTCAGGCCTCGCGGACCCAACTGGACTTTCTGCCAGGACTCAACCATCCTGGACTTCAGCCTAGTGTCTGGTCCTAAGTCTTTCAACCCTGCACACTTGGTAAAGAGGTTAGAACCATAACAACCTAACTTTAACCTGTTTGTCATTCATCAAAACTTGAGTTTGACCGTTAGTGTAAACTACACCAACATATATAGACTTCTTAAGTCTACATACTTTATTCTTTTGTCCTCAGCTATATAACCTTCTGGTTGTGTCATATAGATTTCTTCGTCAAGATTACTATTAAGGAAAGCCGTCTTTACATTCATTTGATGTAATTCTAAGTCAAAATATGCTACTATAGCTAGGATTGTTGGTGCCCCGGTTGGTTTTGATGCAATCAACCAAGTTAGGTTAGGTCCTATTGGTTTTAATCCCTCTGCTAAGTGTGCAGGAACTTAGGTACGGAGGAAGTCGAGCGTAAGATGCAGCGGACGAGAAGGATTGCGCGGGGAAGTGAGCCGACGAGCTCGGTATAATCCGAGGGACGCGGAAGCTGCGGAAGAGTACGTCGGTGGAGCGAGAAGGACGCGCGCGGTGTCCGAGGGACGAGAAGCCGGGAGGAAGGATGCTCGAGGGGCGAAAGGCCGAAGTCGGGTTCGGGTGAGCCTAACTCCGGTTGGCCGAAAATCACCCAGAAGATGAAGAATCAAAAAGACTGGTCCAAGCGCCCAAAAGAAAAGAAAAAATTATTTGGTGCCAAGAAGGATCGAACCCAAGACCTCAACAACACACGCTAACCCACTTACCATTTGGGATAAAGGGCAATGGCAATAAAATGTTGCCGATATTCAAAAAGACTGGTCCAAGCGCCCAAAAGAAAAGAGAAAATTATTTGGTGCCAAGAAGGATCGAACCCGAGACCTTAACAACACACGCTAACCCACTTACCATTTGGGATAAAGGGTGATGGCAATAAAATGTTGCCGATATTACTACTTAGAGATTACAATAGCGACATGGAGATTCCAACAGCCATCTCGAGCCATCTCGAGGAAAGATAAAGTTTTTAATTAAAACTTTATTTCTTAAAAGATAATGTTACATTATCCTTTAATCAAATCCAATGGATGCAGTTTAATCCCATCCAAGATCAACCATCCAGATTACATCCATGGATCAACAGCCAAGAGAAAAGTCATCAACAATCAACAATTTTGATTTATTCTCTTAGGCTATAAATAGATTTAGAGGTTTTTCTTTTTTTTTAAAAAATTATTCAATTCATTCTTGTAATTCTCTCTAAAGTCTAGCGTGCTTTTGTTGTAAGGCTTCTCCGCCACAAGGAGATTTTAATTGAGCGTCCACTGCCTTGGAAGCAACGTTCTTAGTTGCGACCATGTTTTTTTTAAAGACGAGTGCCTTCCATTTCATATTTTGTTTCCGTCTATTCACCCCCCCTCTAGCCGGACCAACCCGCTCCAACAAGGATGACTTGTATTGGCACAAACTTCACAACTGGGGAGAATGTATCTTCAAAATCAATACCCTCCATTTGGGTATATCCTTTTGCAACCAAATGAGCTTTGTATCGATTAATCGACCCATCCACTTTTCTCTTAATTTTGAGAATCCATTTATTCCCAATAGCCCTGCGGCTCGGAGGAAGATTGACTAAATCTTAAACTTGATTCTTTCTCATGGACTCTATTTCCTCATCGATTGCAACTTTCCATTTCTCCTTAACTGAGCATTTCAATGCTTCCTCAACCGTTCGAGGTTCTTTATCATCAACTGGGAGAATCATTAATGCCTCATTTTTAATGTCAAACCTTCTCCGAGGAATAATCTTACGATTACTTCTTCGCAGGTTAGACTGTTGAGAAACTAACTCATTTATAGGTCATTTACTCCCACTGGGTTGATTAGATTCAGGTATCCCCTGTGATTCCTGATTCGTTGATAGAGGAACAGTATCCTCCTCCTCTATTGCAAATAGAGGAGTTGATTTATCAACTTCACCTCTCGTTGGGAACTCAGTTTCGAGAAAAGTGGCATCTCTTGACTCAATTTCAGAGATGGTTTCATCTTGTTGCTCACCAATAAAAACATAATCCTTAGAGGTATCAGAATATCTTACGGAGATACACTTTCTACCCCTGGGTCCTAACTTTCCATATTTGTGAGTCTTGTCATGAATATAAGCAGCTGACCCCCATGATCTCAGATTACTTAAATCTGGTTTTCTGCCTGTCCAAAGTTCATATGGAGTAGATGGAACAGATTTAAAAGGCACCCTGTTAAGTATGTAGGTTGCAGCCAATAATGCATTTCCCCAATAGGAAATAGGTAAATTAGCTTGAGTCATCATCAACCTAACCATTTCAAGAAGAGTTCGATTTCTTCTTTCAGCAACTCAATTTTACTGTGGAGTCCCAGGGATAGTTAACTGTCTAATAATCTCTTTCTCATTACATATTATCTTGAACTGATCAGACAAATATTCACCTCCACGGTCAGTGCGAAAGATTTTAACCTTACATTCTAATTGATTCTCAACTTCATTCAAATAACGATTAAAGCAATCTAATGATTCAGATTTATGAGAAATCAAATATACATAACCAAAACGCGTGAAGTCATCAATAAATGTAATGAAATATGAACTACCATGTCTAACCTTCATGTTTATCGGACCACAAATATTCGAATGAATCAATTGCAATGGTGATTCTGCCCTAATAACCTTACCAAATGGTTTCCTAGTTGATTTTCCAACAAGACAATGCTCACATATAGACAAGTCATCTTTAGCACGAGTGTCGAGCAGACCCTCTCTTGCTAATCTATTCATTCTTTCTTGTCATATATGTCCCAATCTAGCATGTCAAACTTCATCATTAACATTAGCATCACTAGTAAGAGCAATTGTTTGAAAAACAACCATTATTTCCATAATTAACAGCTGGTTCTACATCAAGAACCATGAAACCATTTGATACATAACCATATCCAATTAACACAGAGTTAATTTTAAGTTCCACACAACGACTGTAAAAGTTCAAACAGTAACCCAATTCAAGAAGACAATTAACAAAAACCAGATTCCGTCGAATCTCAGGAGCATACAGGACATCATGCAGAAACAAGGTACACCCACCACGAAGGTTGAGTTTGCAAGTGTCAATTCCTTTGACTTCAATTCTTGTATTGTTTCCCATGTATATCCACTTATTGCCAGCTGGTACGCGACGGTGTTCCACGTACGTAGCTCAATCACAAGCTACATGGTTCATTGCTCCTGAATCTATAATTCACAAAGGATAAGAATCAGCTAACAACATCGAACTAGCAACATAAAGCTCATGAAAAGAAGATAAATATGGATTTACCTTTTTCGGCTCAGTACATTCCCGAGAAAAATAGCCCTTCTTGTCACAGTTATAGCAAGTTTGCTTGTTTTTAGATTTCTTTCCATACTTCTTTCCTTTCTTCTTGATTGGGTCTTGCACAGCAGTAACACCAGCTTCTTTTCCCTTACCCTTTCCTTTCTTGAACCATCTTTTCTTATTCTTGGATCCAGAACCTTCAGCTACAAAAGCTTAATCAGAAATTCTCGCGGATTCTATTCTCTCCGCCACCAATTCAATATGGCGTGAGACATCAATGAAAGTCTTGATACTCTCACTATGAGTAAGGTTCTGTTTCACTGTTTCCCAAGAATCGGGAAGGGAACGAATAACTGCCTGAACCTATTGTTCATCGGTCAACTCATGACCAGTAGCCTTAAGCTCCCGAATTATAATTCCCCATTTCTCTTAGATGTTGGGCCATTGTAACATTCGGGCGCTTTTTACAACTGTCAAACTTGATTGTCAGTTGACGAAGCTTGCTTATACTAACTCCACTGTATTTCTCTCTTAGGGCTACCCAGACGGCATGAGCTGATGGTAGTGGCTCATACTCAAATACCAGGTCGTCTATCATTAAACTAATCAATATCCCCTTAACTGTAGAGTCTTTTTTCTTCCATGCCTTATAGGCATCTAGATCAAGTCTATGTTGTGCAGTTGAACCAATATCCCCTTAACTGTAGAGTCTTTTTTCTTCCATGCCTTATAGGCATCTAGATCAAGTCTATGTTGTGCAGTTGAACCAATAGCAGGTTCTTCCATGAACTGATTTACAGCCTCCAAAACTTCTTGTTCCTCAAGAACATATTGTATCTTGAGATGTCATATTTTATAGTTATTCCCATATAATTTCTCTACCTTGTTCAGTTCGGCTATGATGTTCTTAGTTGTCATGATCTATCATAAATAAACATATTATTCATTAATTCAGTGTATATCATTTGTCCATAATTTATGATTGACTCAATGTAAACTTGAGTTGATTTACGAAATCAAGTGGTAACTACATTTCCACTCATCATTCGTATAATCCAATCTAATTAACATTGATCAATTATATTATATACATCTCATCAAACGAACTAATCATTTGTATTGAATATGAACTAATCATTTAAATGAACTAATCATTGAATATGAACTAATCATATAATGAACTAATGATTATCAAGTCAGTTAATACATAACATGACTTTTCATTAAAGCATATTACTGTTCATTCATAACAACAATATCTATAAATTACAGAAATGAAGTCTACTGCTAATAACTGAAAGTTAGCTAATTAAACTAAACCCCAATCACTCCATAGCTCAATGTACTCCTTGTTCGTCACGCAAGGGTGAGCCTCGAACCCGTAAGCTCAGCAAATCGATGGAAAACAACATCTGCGATTCAAATCCAGCTCAGCTTGCTCAAATCTGAAATTCCCATTCGGTATCCTTCAATTTAGCTGAATCCGCGTGCGATGATGAGTTGGGGATGATCCAAGCAATCTAGGGAACCCCTCCAGAAGCTCGGGTGGATGGAAATGGAGCACAACCGATCCAAAGGCTGCAAATGGCAGAGCTGAAGAAACCCTCATTCAGCTCTGTTTCTTGGGCAATTGAGAGCTGGAATTTCACAGAGAAGCTTTCCCACTGACCTAGCACATGATCTAAAGGAGAAATTGAGGGGGGGCGCCCCTTTAGATTGAAGAAAACTCTAAGAAAACGAAGAACAAAAATGAAGAAGGAAGTTGCGGCGAGGAAGACGCGACGAAGCTGAAGACTGTGGAGTTTTTGATTAAATACATAGGAATGGACGGTCCAGATTGATTTGGATGAATCCAACGGCTGATCTTCATCTGATCTGACCCAAACTTTCCAGATGTTGATCAAGGGTCAGGATTTGCCTCGTGGTAGCTCGGATCCTCCAGATGTGTAACGGATGGTCCAGATCAACCTAATCTTTGAATGGACGATCTAGAGCCCTCCGAGCTTGATCCAACGGTTGAATGAGCTCTGATTGGGATGAAACCTTCAGATCTTGATCAGAGTGCTTAATCAACCCTAACCCTAGCTCGGATTGCTTCAGATGGTCCCGAATGGCTCAGATCTAGCCGCTTTTGAATCGGACGGCCCAGATTAATCCGAAACTTGACAACTCGATCTGGGTCCTCTTCCGACTCAAGTTTGACCCAGTATACCCTAGGTCCATGAACCTTTCATGCCTACAAAAATATATCAAAAATTTAGTGGCCAAATAATCCAAATATGTGCAGATTTGCAATTAAGTCCAAAATAAGAGGAAGTTCTAAAACCTAGGGTAAATTCACAATTAAGCAAGTAAAATATGGGTCAAACTTAGATTTTAGCAATTAAAATAATCAATAAAATGGTACTTATCAACTCCCCCACACTTAAGCTTGAGCGTCTCGCGAAACCACTAAGTATGTATCCCCTAGAGTTTCTTAAGCATAATTAGAAACAAATGAAAAGAAATTACCTAAGGTTGTCAATTCTCAACAATCTAAGCTCTATGGATTAGTATCTCGTCCTTAAATCAACAACTTAGTCTTTTCATCCTTCATGAGTCATTGAGATGAATTTAACTCACTAGCCTTTCAAGGAAAAATTTTGGTGGCTCTCTCCTTAAGTTCTAAGTTGATGATGGAAGTGGAGCTCACTCAAACACACATGCTTCTTGCACTACCATAAGCTTGCTTATTGTCTACTCTCCACCATTATTCATGATTAGGATCAACATCTATAAAAACAAGTGAAAACATGGAAAATGGTAATAAATGGAGTAAAAGCCAAGGAAATTGGAAAAATTGATAAAGTGGAAGACTTGAGTGCTCAAAAAAAAATGTTTCCAATGTGCTTTGCCCCATCTTTGTAGTCCTCTAGTGATATCAAAATTTGGTGAAGTCAAATTTGGATAATGCTTTTCATTTAGGTGAAGAAAACTCCATTTGATCTCAATGTGCCAAGTTGCCCCTTTTGTGCCAACCTTGCTTCAATCTTTTTTTTTTCCTTTTCTCTTTTTCTTCTTTCTTTCTTTCTTGTAAAGTCAGAAATGAAATGGAATAAAGCTTGGATTCGGATGAGAAAATTTTCAATGCCAAAACTCCAATTGTGTCATTTTACTTCTTCCTTCTCTTTTTCTCTCTTTTTTTTCGAACTGTTTTTTTTTTCTTTTTCTTTTCTTTTTCTGCTTTCAATCTGAATTCTTCTAATGTGCAATTGGAGCTCTTCGGTTTTGGATTTACATCCTAGGAACTTGAAACATTAAATGACAATTAGGAAGTTAGATGCTCCAAATGTAATCTTCACTAACCATCTCTTACAATTTCCTTTTTGATACACTCCACCTTCAAATTGGCACTCTTCTTCTTCCATTCTTTTTTTTTTCTGTTCAGCTGCGAATGCAGCTCCACTGAATCCATTTCAAGTCTCTGATTTCTGCACATCAGTTAGCATATAAAAGTAGTTGAGCATTTAAACTGTTTCACTTAAAAAATTCTGCTCACAAGTCGAATTTCAGCCAACTGCCTTCCCTTTCTTTTCTGATCAGCAGCTTCTAGCATCCAAATTTTCTTGTTTTGGTCAGTTCCGAACAAAGTACAGCTGCAACTCAGAGTACTCCAGAACAGGACATGCTTCACTTGGAATTTTCTTTTCACTTTGGTGTAGAATCTTCTTTCTTCTCGAAATGGCATAGATTTTTCTTAACTTCAAATTTTCAGCTTTTGTTCCACTTTTGCTTAGCTTCTCAGCTTCTTTTTCTTTTGTTTCCCTTCTCTTTTTCACATTCGATAAGTGGCAGGAGACCTCCATTGCAAACTAGTGCTATTGAATTAATATGCTCTTCTTTAAATTCCATTTCTTGATACTCTACTTGGCCTCTTCCTTCCTTTTTGGCACTGATTTTTTTTCTTTGAAATGGTGCAGATTTTTTTCTTTGCTTGCCACTTAAATCTTCAAAATATGATAAGGAATCTAGATGCTCCACTTGCTTCCATCCTCTTGCTCATTCTTGGAATTCAAACTCATTCTTGGCACATGTAATTACAAAAAAAAAATCGACATGAAATTGCCTCTTTTGATACCAAATCTTTCCAAAACACTAGTCACTCCCCCACACTTAAATCTTTGTCCGTCTCGGGCAAAATAGCATTGAGAAACATTTCAAACAACAAATCCATAGAAAAGTGAGATTAGGTAGGGGAAATAAGAAATATGAAGTGATACAAGGGAAATTTACAAAAATTGATATGAGATGAGAAGTAAAAATGATTTATCTCTATAAATGTGATCCAATCATCGAAATATGATTTTGAAAGAACCTAAGCAAGTTCTAGAGCACAATAACATATGTGTGTCACAAATATAAGGCTAATTCTCACTAGGCAAAAATAATTCATCTCAAGTCCTCAATTAAGAATATAAAAGCAAGGTAGTACTCAAGCATCCAAGATTTCCCTTGTATAGTGGTGAGTATCCCCGCCTGTCACGCGGGAGACCCGGGTTCGATCCCCGGCAACGGCGCCAAAAATTTGATGGAACCCGAAATACTAGGTTAAGTTGTCACGAAATGTGTGGGTCCATCAGAATTTAAAATATTTAATAAAATGCTGGAAACCCTTTTTGCAATCAAAATATGAAAATGTAGTAAAGGGGCCACAGGTCGTATTTTTCCTCGGGACTAGTCGATGTTCTGTGATTCGCGCTCGTGTTTATGCGTCGTTGATATTTTTGGGTTTCGAATCAATTTTGGGTTTTGGGTTGCAATTGGGAAATGAAAACACAAGGAAACGCAAGGACCTAGCTGGACAATTAAAACTAGGTAATGACAATTGATAAACTCAACCAATAAACAATTCAATCCAATCTGAAAACAATCTGAAATCAAATGCAAGTCTTATGCAAATGCAAGAGAATCAAAACAATGCTCATCAATCTAAACGATTTGACAAAAGAGTAATTTTCAAATCCCACTTGATCCAAAATTTCAGCAACCCAAAAACTAATATGTATAAGTGAAGCTTAAAGTTCAAAGATGAGCTTGCTGAGAAGCAAATTGAACTAGAGCTCAATAGCACACTAAAAGGGTTGTTTAACTACAGGAATTAAAGCTCAAAAATCATGAATCATTGGTTTAATCTTCACTTAAAATAAATTCCAGAGATGGTGCCAACTTGATACGCAAGGGATCAACTTCTGTGCCAAAAATTGATGCTAAATGCAAAAATCATAAACCTAAGACAGATATGAGAACTTAAGTTCAGAAACAATTTAATACAAAGCAATTGACTTCAATTTGCAATGGAACTCCAATGTCGAAGCTACACTTACGAGCTGCAGAAGTGCAAATCAAATGGCTGAACTAAGGTTTAAAAGTCAGAAACTGCTAACTGTGAAGGAGGTTGCTTCCAAACACTTAAGAACACAAAATGTGGGGTTAACATCAGGTATCAAACTCAGAGCAAACTGAACACAAGAAATTTGCAAAATTCAGTAACCACAGTTCACTTGGTACGCAGGGAATGAACTAATGGATTCAAAGCCACCGAATGAAGATATGAATGCAGAAATTCGGATTCAAAACAAGCTGAGTTCGATTGTGCAATAGTTAACTAATCAAGCAACCTCTCTACTGATCTGAAATCAAAAATTCAGACACGAGCTGTAAAAAAAATGCAGAAATGATTCAGAAATGCAGAAACGAGATCAATTTGCAGAAATGGAAATGGATTCACATCAATCTTATGCGCAAACTCTGATATCAAATGCTATTTGAATGGAGCAAGTTGCTATGTAAATTCAGGAGATAAAACAAGCTAGCTTGATACAATATTCAGGACATCAATAAAAATCTGATACGCAGAGATGCAGAAATGAAATGTTGGAAAACAAAACATGCAGGCTGAAAATTCAGTCTGCATCCGAATTCAGAAACAAGGAAGCAACTGTGATTAAATGCACCATCTAGTGTCAAACAAGATGTAAAACATCTACGTTCACTTGATCCAAACTACAAAAACTGAAACTGAAATTTTGCAGAACTTAAACTGGGACTGACACGTATAAGAAAAACAGGACAACAAAACTGATACGCAGCAGCAGAATTGGAACGCAAGGGAGAATCTGACAGAAATACAGAAACGAAATCGAATGCAAAGCTATCTTAGATTAAATGCATTAGCATGCTAACTGATTTCCTAATTCAAGAAGTAAAACAATACATAAACTAAATCTGAAATAAACTGAAACTGAATAGCTGACAAAATCTGATACGCTAGCTAAAAAATCTGATACGCAAGCTCTAAGTGTAAACAACTGAAATTAAATCTAAGAGTTCACTAAACAAGCTTCGTAGTTAATTACTTGCAGAATTTAGAACCTAATTAAGGGCAGAAACAGTTCAAGAAACGAAGTTGGAACAGCTGATACGAAATTCAGAAATCAAAAATTACAGAAATGAAGTCTACTGCTAATAACTGAAAGTTAGCTAATTAAACTAAACCCCAATCACTCCATAGCTCAATGTACTCCTTGTTCGTCACGCAAGGGTGAGCCTCGAACCCGTAAGCTCAGCAAATCGATGGAAAACAGCATCTGCGATTCAAATCCAGCTCAGCTTGCTCAAATCTGAAATTCCCATTCGGTATCCTTCAATTCAGCTGTATCCGCGTGCGATGATGAG
Source organism: Boesenbergia rotunda (assembly GCA_024364735.1). Lineage (NCBI taxonomy): Eukaryota > Viridiplantae > Streptophyta > Magnoliopsida > Zingiberales > Zingiberaceae > Boesenbergia > Boesenbergia rotunda. The sequence goes on from JAGFNQ010000655.1 coordinate 11,885, forward strand.
TTGGGGATGATACAAGCAATCTAGGGAACCCCTCCAGAAGCTCGGGTGGATGGAAATGGAGCACAACCGATCCAAAGGCTGCAAATGGCAGAGCTGAAGAAACCCTCATTCAGCTCTGTTTCTTGGGCAATTGAGAGCTGGAATTTCACCGAGAAGCTTTCCCACTAACCTAGCACATGATCTAAAGGAGAAATTGAGGGGTCGCGCCCCTTTAGATTGAAGAAAACTCTGAGAAAACGAAGAACAAAAATGAAGAAGGAAGTTGCGGTGAGGAAGACGCGACGAAGCTGAAGACTGTGGAGTTTTTGATTAAATACATAGGAATGGACGGTCCAGATTGATTTGGATGAATCCAACGGCTGATCTTCATCTGATCTGACCCAAACTTTTCAGATGTTGATCAAGGGTCAGGATCTGCCTCGTGGTAGCTCGGATCCTCCAGATGTGCAACGGATGGTCCAGATCAACCTAATCTTTGAATGGACGATCTAGAGCCCTCCGAGTTTGATCCAACGGTTGAATGAGCTCTGATTGGGATGAAACCTTCAGATCTTGATCAGAGTGCTTAATCAACCCTAACCCTAGCTCGGATTGCTTCAGATGGTCCCGGATGGCTCAGATCTAGCCGCTTTTGAATCGGACGGCCCAGATTAATCCGAAACTTGACAACTCGATCTGGGTCCTCTTCCAACTCAAGTTTGACCCAGTATGCCCTAGGTCCATGAACCTTTCATGCCTACAAAAATATATCAAAAATTTAGTGGCCAAATAATCCAAATATGTGCAGATTTGCAATTAAGTCCAAAATAAGAGGAAGTTCTAAAACCTAGGGTAAATTCACAATTAAGCAAGTAAAATATGGGTCAAACATGGATTTTAGCAATTAAAATAATCAACAAAATGGTACTTATCACGCCCCCATATCTGGTGTGCAACTTCTCTCGCACGCCTTGGCAATGAACGAATCAATGCTCCGATTCTATAGTCATCCAAGATTGAAAAATCTTCCTGCTCGAGTTTCCAAAATAGTCTATCCAATTTTCCTATATTTTCTTGGATTCCAAGATTCGGACTATAGTCAACTTCTTCTATCTGTTCCATTAGCTCACGGCATCGCTCATAGCAATGAATGTGATGCATTTCTCATGCGACATCTGGAATTGAAAAAAAACATAGTCAGTACAAAACTGACAAAAACCAGTAACAAAACTAGTTTTTTTTAATTCACAAATATATGCATAGAAAGAAGCACACAAACAAATAAAAAAATATATAAGTTTCCATTACTTGAGTAGCTACCGTTGACTATGCTACTAGACTGATCGATTTGTATGTCTTACTGTTGTTGTTTCACCTAAGCATATTTAAGTTGAGGTTCAACATAGTGATCAAATCAGTTAGTTTGGTTCAGATCATTTGATCAAACTGGTTTGGTTAAACCAACTAATGATTTGAACCAGACCGATTGAACCAACCTAATCTCATTAAACTAAACTTAAGTCTAATTTTAAAAAAATTGAACCAATCCAAAAGTAACTCTCAGTCACAGCTCCTGGTTGAGCCTCATCCCTCTCTCGGAGAGGTTGGCGGTTCAATCCTTCTTTGGGAACTTTTCAGCAAAACCACAAAACCTAATCCCTTTACACGCTGCCTCTTCTGCTTCTCCATGCCGATGACTCCTCTCTTTTAGGGTTCCCCTTTCTTTTCGCCATCACCAGCGCCATGACTGCCTCCATCGGCGCGTCCAGCCGACGGTGACGGCTCCCTTCCACGGGTGATGCGATCGTCGGCCATGGGATGAAAGCGCGCGCGATTTCACCCATCAACAGAAGAGAAGTAATCGATGAACTCATGGCGATTTCACAATGATTGAATGTTCATCGCAAAGGGATTTATTTACAAAGGTAATAATTTTTTTCTTGCTCTTATAATCTAATGCTCTGATACCACTATTAGATTTGAAGCATGAGATGATTTACAAGTAAAGTATACTTACAGTGACTTCTCTTCCTCTGTTCTTCTCGATTGCTTGCTGTCACAAGAACAATCACTATGGACTAATCCCTATCTGCCACAAACCAAATCCCTTCTTGATTAATGCTCATATTCTTCTTATCGTCTACCTCTTTGGATTGCATTTGGGCGCAGTTTTATAAGGGGAAGAAATCTCTTCCTCTACCTCCATCAATGGAGGATATGAAATGTTGGAAGATGAAGAGAAAGGGGTGTCTCTTCCTCTTCCTGTAACTCCTGTAACTCCAACTCAATGGCAGAGAGAGAAGTGCCCGAGGCCATCTCGGGAGAAAAGGGCCCGAGGTCATTTCAAGAGAAGAGGGCTCAAGTCCATCTCAGGAGAGAAGCTCAACCGAGTGTTAGGGCTTGGTTAGCCTGTAACTCGACATCTCATTCATGAAGTCTCTAAGCACCTTCAAAGTACTGGCAGAGCGTTAGTGATAAAAAGATAGAACAACCTGGAAGGACAATGGTGAACTCAATATACGCGGCGGCAATTACCAATACACCCTATATATGTCATCTGGCAGGCGGTTATGACCCATAACGCGTGATGATAATGGTAAACTTAATATGCACGGCGGCAGTTATTAGCACCCCCCTTTCGTGTGACAGCTGGTAGGCGGTTACAACCCGTAACGTGTGGAAACAGGAGATGTGGTAACAATAACGTCTGAGTACTCGAAGGAGAAGGACAATGACTATATAAGGTGCTAAGGCACCTAGGTAAGGGGCTCTGAATCCTCTAGACTCTAAACACAACTTACTTTCTAGCTTTTCTCATATTTGGAAGGGCTTCTGACTTGAGCGTCAGAGAGGGCTCTGCAAGACTCGTTCCGGGTGTCCCTTTAAAGCTTATGTTAACCTCACAGGCTTAGACACACTTCGTCATCACTCAAGATTATACCACTGGGACCTGTTGTCCACATCGTTCGTTTTCGAAACTGTCAATGTTTAGATTCATATATAGATTATCTATTCTTTTATTCTATTTCTTCACTGATATATTTGCTTTTCAATTGTATTTTAAATTTACATATATTATCTGAGAGATTATCTTTGTTATTTCTACGTTCTTTTAAAAAAAAAAATTGTGCAAAAAGATTATGCGAGTTTTACTTGTGCAAAGGTAGGACATATTAATATTATTATTATTATTATTATTATTATTATTATTATTATGCCAACATGAAATCACTTCAGTAAATTTTTTAACGAATCTATTTTTAACCATTAATTACAAGTTTAGTTAAAAAATTAAAGAAAAATAATTATCATATTTTATTACTAATTTATTATTCTGATCTGTCAAATTTAGACAACACTTCGTTGAATTTTTAATTTTTTATATCGTTGGATGACATCTCTTCCTCACTCTCTTTCTTGATCGAATTCGATTGAAGTCTCTTTCTTCCTCTTTCCCTTGCTCTTTTTATTGCTCTTTTCACCTACAATCAAAGTTATATCATTCTTCTTATGGCTTACTCGTACATTTCAAGTTCACAATGTTAGGACCGTGAGAGCTAGGAGGGAGGGAGGTTGAATAGCTCGCTTCGTTTCTTCAAATTTGATGTTGCAGCAGAAACTTGAAGCGAAGATACTCTACAATGTTAACACTTGGATTTTATTTGGTATCCATCTCCTTGAGATGACTAATCGCATTCACAGCTCCACTATGAATGTCTCCTTCTCGAAGGTACGTGGAAAAACCTTTTACAGTGAGATTACAAAACTCCCAAATGGAATAGCAATAGTAGAGAAGATGAAAAGAAAGGTTACAAGTTTTGGCTTGATTTTCCTTCTCTTGGTTAATTGAAGATCTTGAAGATGAGAGCCTAGCACGAAGATGCAAAAGAATATCAATAGAATAGTGGTATCTCGTCATGCCCTAAGCCCCTTTTTGAACGCTTCAAAATCCTATCGTTTCTCTACTTTTTGGCTGCTACTAATCGATTGACAAAAACCCCCCAACCGATTACTATGATTGTTTGTATCCATTGAACGATCACTAACTTCAAATCAACGGTTGAAATTATTTCATTTTGAATCATAATCGATTGATAGTTCAAACCAATCAATTTGATATCTTAATCGATTGAGCGATTTGGCAGGTTCCATTTCCTCGCGAAACTTTTGCTAATCGATTGATCTAATCAATTAACAAGTCTTAATCGATTGGTTGATCAATTTGAGAGCTTTCTGTTTCTTCAAGAACACCTTCCAATCAATTACACTAATCGATTTGCAATGCTCCAATCAATCAATGAATCTATTTGAAATGTTGTTGTGTTCGCAAAGAAAACCCCTAATCGATTGCACAATTCCTAATCGATTGCACTGATCGACATAAATTCTTCTGTGTTTGCGAAGAAGGCTCCTAATCGATTACACCAATCAATTAGGAAATTATTAATCGATTGGTTGATTGATTTGGAAAAATTCTGTGTTCGAGAAGAAGGCTCCTAAGCGATTGCACCAATTCCTAATTGATTGGTTGATTGATTTAGAAAGCTTCTATGTTTGAGAAAAAATTTTGACCAATTGATTAGGTAATTCATAATTGATTGGTTAATCGATTTGGAATGTTTCTATGTGCTCAATTTTGATTATTAATAGATTGGTACACCTAAAATTAGGGGTTTTCAATCCTAAACACTCAAGCACATTTTCTACCGAAACTAATTACCTCATACTAGAGGAACTTTATGTGCCCTAGGCTTTATGCCTAAAACTTCATCATTTTCGAGTCTTCATCTACCTTAGCATTCGATCTCTCAAAATCTGCTTGGGATGCTAGATTTTGCTAAGAATCCGGTCTTCAACCTTCTTAGACTTCTCTTGCCTTGCATTCAGTCTTCCGACATGCAAGGACTTTTTCTTACCAACAATCCAACCATCGATCTTCTTAGCTAGACTTCTCTTGCATTGCATCCGGTCTTCCGACCTTTAAGGACTTCTTCTTACCAAGAATTAAATCTTCGACTTTCTTGAACTTCTCTTATCAGGCATATTTGTAACTTAAGTTAGATCTAATGTATTAACATAAACTTAAATAATTATCAATCTTTAAAACTTCTCATCCATGACATGATTGCATCAACACACAAAACTATTCATCTAGTTTGACAATTAACAAATCTCTAGAAACTTTATAGGCATATATCCACCATAGATGACGACAAGCAGCCTCAAGAGAATGCTTTCAAAGCATACATGATGATACCTCCATTTTCTACCTTTTCTCCAATGGCATGAAGTTCATTCCTTGAAGTTTACTTATGGTTTTACCTTCTTTTATCAAGAAATTTTATATTTGGTTGATGAGAAGGTCTTTCTTTGCAATTCTTATATCCTTGGTACCTTCATTTAGAATAATCAACTTATCCTGTAGCTCCTTAATTGGTACTATTGAATGGACCTAAGTTCTAATGCAATACTTCGTTCCGCTCTTCCAATATGAAAGTTGCTTGATGTCCACCTCTATCCTAAAATATAACATGATTTTGATATTTCGAGGAACATTTTTTGAATACAATAAATACGTACTTTTATTCACTCTTATAGTTTTTATACTTTTAAATAATTAATTTAATTGATTTATTAATTTAATTTGGTGGAGTGGTGGTGGTCGTTATCATATTTATAATTAAAGCGAACCGGCAATAATTGAACTGTTTTATTACCTAGCTGTAAATAACTGGTGCAACCATATATATATATAGCAAAAAACAAAAAGTGTGGGATGCAATAGACAGACATCTTTGACAAGTCAAAGGACAGTTTTTCTCCTCTTAACATCAAATTTGCAGCGGCATGCATGTCATTTTCTAACGACACTTTTTTATTACTTACGACAATTTACCAAAAGACATACCTAAGAATTGAAAATTACCAAAAACGTATCATAATTTCTATTTTATCAAAGGACGCATGCCTTTTTTGTGAACTTCCTTTTATACCCCTCCTTCTAACTATTGTCTTTCTCATTCTCTCTCTCAGCAACAAATTTCGAGACGGTAGCACGTGACTTTTATTTTAAAATAATATATTATGAAATCGACGCTAAAAACGAAAGATAAAAATTAAAAAAATATTTCAGTTAAAAATAACTCATCCAACGTGATTTAAAAATATAAATAAATAATTTTTATATTTGATTAATAAAAATTAATATATTAAATAATATTTAATAAATATATTAATATATATAAAAAAATTCAAAAAAACGTAGGCTGCAGCAATAAAAAAACGTAAAAAAATTTTAAAAAAACGAATTCAGAATAAAAAAAATATAAAAAAAATTCAAAAAAAAACAAATTCAGAAATTAAAAAAAACGTTGCTGCAGAAATTAAAAAAAAACTGGGCCTGATATATTTTATTTCAGGCCCACGCTGGGCCTGAAATAAAATATTTCAGGCCCACGTTGGGCCTGATATCTTTTGATTCAGGCCCGACGTGGAATCAAAATTTTTTTTATTTTAAAAAAATATTAATATATAAAAAAACCTATCAAAACACTTAATTTGAAATTAAAATGCAGGGTCTGAAGTCACACTAGGAGGGCCTGAACATAGATGTGATGTCCATCAGTGAATTTTGGTCAAAACCCACTGATATTTCTAAACTACTCCTATTTGATTTGTGATATCTAATATATAGATGTTTGGACACCTAAAACATCATCTCCTACCTCTACCCTCTCTATTCATATGGAGTTTTCAAAAATCCAGATATGGGAGGTCCATCAGTGAGTTTTGGTCAAAACTCACTGATATTTCTAAACTACTCCTATTTGATTGGTGATATCTAATATATAGATGTTTGGACACCTAAAACATCATCTCCTACCTCTACCCTCTATATTCATATGGAGTTTTCAGAAATCCAGATATGGGAGGTCCATCAGTGAGTTTTGCTCAAAACTCACTGATATACCTAAACCACTCCTATAGCAATGGTGAAACAGCAAGATTAGAGGTTTCGGCACCCAAAATCTCATCTCCTAGCTCAACCCTGTCTACTGATATAGGGTTTTCAGAATTCCAAATATGGTAGGTACATCAGTGAGTTTTTTTCAAAACTCACTGATATACCTAAACCACTCCTATAGCATTGGTGAAACAGCAAGATTAGAGGTTTCGACACCCAAAATCTCATCTCCTAGCTCAACCCTGTCTACTGATATAGGGTTTTCAGAATTCCAAATATGGTAGGTCGATCAGTGAGTTTTGCTCAAAACTCACTGATATACCTAAACCACTCCTATAGCATTGGTGAAACAGCAAGATTAGAGGTTTCGGCACCCAAAATCTCATCTCCTAGCTCAACCCTGTCTACTGATATAGGGTTTTCAGAATTCCAAATATGGGAGGTCCATCAGTGAGTTTTGCTCAAAACTCACTGATATACCTAAACCACTCCTATAGCAATGGTGAAACAGCAAGATTAGAGGTTTCGGCACCCAAATCTCATCTCCTAGCTCAACCCTGTCTACTGATATAGGGTTTTCAGAATTCCAAATATGGGAGGTCCATCAGTGAGTTTTGCTCAAAACTCACTGATATACCTAAACCACTCCTATAGCAATGGTGAAACAGCAAGATTAGAGGTTTCGACACCCAAAATCTCATCTCCTAGCTCAACCCTGTCTACTGATATAGGGTTTTCAGAATTCCAAATATGGTAGGTCCATCAGTGAGTTTTGCTCAAAACTCACTGATATACCTAAACCACTCCTATAGCATTGGTGATACAACAAGATTAGAGGTTTCGGCATCCAAAATCTCATCTCCTAGACCACTTCTATTAGATGTTTCGGCACCTAAACTCACTGATATACCTAAACTACTCCTATATAATATGTAATTATATATTAAACATTTTTATAGAAAATGTTTTTATATCAATGATGGAGGGTCTGAAGTCGGATGACTTCAGGTCCCAGGGCACTGAAAAGTTTTTAATTTTAAAAATATTTTTTTATATTTAATTGTTATTTATTAAATTAATTATTTATAGGATCTGAAGTTATTTGACTTCGGACCCTCTTGGGATGACTTCAGGTCCTATGTTTGAATCTGAAATTAAGTGTTTTGATACGTTTTTTATATATTAATATATTTTTAAAATAGAAAAAACAATTTGGATCCACGTCGGGCCTGAATCAAAAGATTTCAAGCCCAACGTGAGCCTGAAATAAAAATATTTCAGGCCCAGCGTGGGCCTGAAATCAACAGATTTCAGGCCCACGTCCAATTTTTTCATCAGATTGACAGCAGAATAGTTTCGAGCTTTTATCTGAAAACCAAAGGGATCCCTTTTATGTTTATTCTGTTTTCTGTTTCATGTTAAACACGCGTGAATTATTTCACGAGAAACAAGTAACATGCAGTTCAATCTTGATTTTGGAAACTTTTGATATATCTTAGCAAAATCTTGAACTGATGTTCTTTTTCCTTGCTTATAATTTTGGAGTGAAAAGCTAAAGAGAGGCAATAGATGTTGAAATCTCATCTTTGAATTTGATTATGCTTTTGTTGTTCAAATACTTCCACCAATGGATTTTTTTCTCGCTTCTCTTAATTTTGTCTCCTATAAAATAAAAACGCCGCCCAATGTTTGAATTACAGTGGACCCTGCATTTTAATTTCAAATTAAGTGTTTTGATAGGTTTTTTTATATATTAATATTTTTTTAAAATAAAAAAAAATTGATTTCACGTCGGGCCTGAATCAAAAGATATCAGGCCCAACGTGAGCCTGAAATATTTTATTTCAGGCCCACGCTGGGCCTGAAATAAAAATATTTCAGGCCCACGTTGGGCCTGAAATATTTTTATGAAATATTTTTATTTCAGGCCCAGCGTGGGCCTGAAATATTTTTATTCAGGCCCAGTTTTTTTTTTAATTTCTGCAGCAACGTTTTTTTTAATTTCTGAATTCGTTTTTTTTTGAATTTTTTTTACGTTTTCTGAATTTGTTTTTTTTTTGAATTTTTTTACGTTTTTTTTATTCCGAATTCGTTTTTTTTGAATTTTTTTACGTTTTTTATTGCTGCAGCCTACGTTTTTTTGAATTTTTTATATATATTAATATATTTATTAAATATTATTTAATATATTAATTTTTATTAATCAAATATAAAAATTATTTATTTATATTTTTAAATCACGTTGGATGAGTTATTTTTAACTGAAATATTTTTTTAATTTTTATCTTTCTTTTTTAGCGTCGATTTCATAATATATTATTTTAAAATAAAAGTCACGTGCTACCGTCTCGAAATTTGTTGCTGAGAGAGAGAATGAGAAAGACAGCAGTTAGAAGGAGGGGTATAAAAGGAAGTTCACAAAAAAGGCATGCGCCCTTTGGTAAAATAGAAACTATGATACGGAATTGGTAATTTCCAATTCTTAGGTACGTCTTTTGGTAAATTGCCGTATTACTTACGTCTACTTATTTTCTTTTCTTCTTATATAAAAAAAAGGTTAATGAAATTTTTTCAATTTCGGATCATCCATTCGATTTCACGAAAATTTTTCATTATCCATCAGATAAATCGAAAAGTTCACAGCGGACGATCTAGAAGTCCAACATCCTAAGATTCGCATCCCATTTAGAAGATAAATTCCTACAAAATATACCGTAGTTAGAGATCAAATCACGAATACCTGAGATAATAATTAATCATCTTTCTATTGTACCGGGGGCTATTTATTTTCTTCTTATAAAAAGAAAATGTAATACAATGATAGCACTTAAATAATTAATAGCAATTTGCATAATTATGAGAAGAAAAAAAAATAATAGTTGACTTGTGCAATTCTATCCAGACAATCATCCATATTTCATTCTGTTTGTAGGGGTGCAAATGTAAAATTATCATCTTAATAGTTCTTTTAAAATGGCTATATATTTTTTTTAGAAGAAAATAAATCATAGAGGATATTTATATATACTAACATATCAATTTTTTGTAGTAAGAAATCAAACATCCAGCTTTGTTTGAATTTGTAGGGAGCATTTGATTCCGTTTGTAGCTTGTGGGGCAGATCATCTCATTTGCTAGGTTCAACTCTTTTGTCATACATCAATTGATCCACCTTGATTTGATTGGTTATATATAAAATGACAATACTTGATTTGATTCACTATTAAAAAATTGATTGTTATGACATTTTTCATATGATAATTTTTTATAATAAAGTTAAAAATATTTTGTAATGATGTATATTAAAAATTATTAATTTATAAAAGTGTTAAATATATAAGAAATTAAATCATCGTGACAAAAAAATAATAATTTTGCGATAATATTAAACTAAGGCGTGCAACGATACAACTCCTGTGAGCTCAGAGGGAATATAATGAAATTCAATTTGATAATTTTATTAGAAAAACTTGTATTTCCCCACAGATTAGTTTAAAAAAATATTTATAAAATTTAAATTTAGAAAATGGATAGGATGATTGAAGTTAAAGTATGATTAGGAAATATAACGTGGATATGTTCTCATAATTTTTATGTTTTTAATTAATTAATTAATTTGATTGATTAGTTAAATTAGGCATGTCATTAAATGAAATGAAAGTGGTTGTCATGTTATTTAGGGTCAACGGACACTAATTATCCTGTCCATTGGCTAACGGGACGAGCATCTTTGACGAGTTAACGAATATTGCTTCTAAATTCCTATTGGCTGAATGTTTAAAAAATCAAATTAAAATGACTTTATATTAATTCAACAATTCTGTTTTTTAATCAATTTTATCTATCTATGTTTAAAGAGTTTGATTTTTTTTCCCCGGTTGATAAACGATCCAATCTTTTGATTTTTGTTTTACCTTCATCAAAAGAAACAAATCTCAGCTTGTTTTGCTTCTCCTCGATCGTCCATGGCGTTCATGAAATTAAATTTCAACGTAGACGTCAACAAGTGCCTAAGCGGGCTCAAGACGACGCTGCCACTGGGCAGGCCAAAATCTGGCATCAAGAAATTGGAAAAGGAAATGGAAAGATTGAGAGTCAAAAGGGACAACATCAAGAACCAGATCGACCAGGCAGAGCGTGAAGGGAAAATTCCGACCAACGAAGCGAGCCAGTGGCTACGGGAGGTGGAGGAATTGGAAGGCCAAGTAGCTGATATCAAGCAGGATTTCCAAAGCATGAGGAGTGAGTATATATTCTCCCTTTTTTTTTCCTCTCCTTTTTATGCATGCCAATTCAATTGTCACGCTTTGTGTTTTAATCCATATATACAAGCTATTTCTGCTTTTATCTATAACATAGTGAGAGAGAGGGACAAACAAAGAGGAATTTGTATCAGTCTACTACTGCTTAATTTGTTTCGTTAGGTTGCTTCGGTTGCAATTGCTTCAATCAAACTGGCGGCACGTCGAGTCAATTACAGGAGGAGAAAGCAGGAGATCAGGCCCCTATGAGAGAGTCATCAAATTGCTGCTCTATCATTCGAAGAGTGGCAAAGAAGCTCGGCGAGGCTAATGAATTGATGAGCAGAATTGGTGCACTGGATCCGATTGCCAAAGTTGGGCCTCCAGAACCCACCATGATGCTTCCCATCTCGCACCGACCGCCTGTTGGAATCGAAGACTCATATGTTAAGGAAATTGTGGGCTACATCGATGACGGAGAAGGCAACATCATAGGCATCCACGGAATGGGCGGTGTCGGTAAGACCACCACGTTGAAGAGCATCCGGCAACACTATCTTCTTGAGCATTCCAGATTTGATCCTGTCATTTGGATTGTGGCCTCCAAAGGCTGCCAATTGAAAAGGCTCCAGATTGATATTGCCAAGAGTCTAAAACTGCAGACACTGGAGGAGAATGACGATGAACAAACTTGTGGCGACAAGCTATTTAGTTTCTTGAAGAACAGGAACTGTTTGCTGCTTCTCGATGACATCTGGGAACATGTAGATCTTCAACTGTTGGGGATGGCACACTCCGCTACTGAACGAGGTCAGCAGCAGCTACCGCGCAAAGTCGTGGTGTTCACGACCCGCAGCGAGACAGTGTGTGCACAAATGAAAGCAGAAAAGAAAATCAAAGTCAAATGTCTGGATCCAGTTCAAGCATGGCAACTCTTTGAGGAGAACATCCATGGGGATGTTCTCAACTCAGATGCCGGAATTAAGTTCGTTGCTGAAGAACTTGCTAAAGAATGTGCAGGTCTTCCGCTCGCTCTTGTCACCGTGGCCCGAGCCATGTCAGGGAAAAGGTCTTGGGAAGCTTGGAAGGAAGCTCTCTACCAAATTAGGGATAAACATGAATGGACAACCATTGGTCTTCCAGAAGATTCGCTCGTCATGTATAAAGCCTTCAAGCTGAGCTACGACAGTTTAGAGAATGACTCCGTAAGAGAATGTCTCTTGTGTTGTGCTTTGTGGCCTGAAGATTATGAGATCGTCACATTCTCCGAGTTGATACCGTCTTGGATAGGTTGCGGCATAATCCGTGAATTTAATGTGATCAATGAAGCTTTCACCAAAGGACGTTTGCATTTGGAAGCTCTCGTGGCGGCATCCTTGCTAGAGGAATGTAGTGACATGGACTATCCTTCTAGGATCATGACCGTAAAGATGCACGATGTCATCCGAGACATGACACTGTTTATGGTCTCTGGCTTAGAGGGGAACAAAAGAAAATGGATTGTAAAAGCAAGAATCGGATTGAGTGATTTGCCTAGACAAGAAGAATGGCAAGAAGCTGAGCGAGCATCATTCATGGGGAATACGATTACTTCTTTACAAGAGTATGGAGCTTCCATTTTTCCAAAACTTTCTATGTTGATTCTCCACCACAACACAGGATTGAAAACAATTCCTCCGAGTTTGTTTGCAAGCATGCCTCATTTAACATTCTTGGATCTCAATTTTTGTGGTATAACGGAGCTTCCAATGGAGATCGGTACTTTAAGCGAGCTTCGATATTTAAACTTGTCAAACAATGATATTACAAGACTGCCACTTGAGTTTGGTTGCCTAGGCAAATTAGAGTACTTGCTTGTAAGGTCCACTAGTCTTGAGATTGTTCCCAATGGAACGATATCAAATTTAACAATGCTCAAGTGGTTGGATATACGTGGCATTCTCGTATACTCGACTGGTGGTGGAATGAGCTGAAATGTTTCAAAGGACATCACCAATTAAGCGTGGAACTTAGCATTAATGCTACAACAGATAACATTGAGAGACTCAACATGTTACCATCAAATGTCTCCGTATGGAAACTCACTTTGCATAGAGAGAATAATATTTCAAAACTTCCAAACAACGTTCTGGACACTCCACAATGGGGTTGCAGAGTAAGTGACAACCTCGAGTCTCTGCGCATTATAAATCTCAGATTAGACAGATTAGTGTTGGCTGCAGGCGTGGGTCGCGAATCAAGTTTCGGATGTTTAAAGATTCTCAATATTTTCCGTCTAGAACTATTGGAAGAGATTTCATTGAATGGAGTTCGGCTCTACAACCTTCGTGAACTATATTTTTCTGGATGTCACATGTTGAAGGATGTTTCTTGGGTTCTACAATTGCCATGCCTTAATCTCCTACGGATATATGATTGTCCAAAAATGAAGGAACTAATAAGTGAAGTAGGGAACTCCAACTCAATCACTAGCTCTAGCATTCGGGACTTGATTTTGTTTCGAATGTCGAACCTCAATCGCAGCCACTTCATTTTCCCTACTTGGAATATATAGATGTGATAAATTGCCCAGAACTCAAAAAGTTACCATTTGGGGCTCAAATATTGAAGAACAGATTAAAAAGGATTCGCGGTGAAGACGAATGGTGGAACAACTTGGATTGGGATGACCAGATCATCAAGGATTCCCTCACCCCTTATTTTAGGTAACACCTATATTTTTATATAAATATACCATCTATTCTATCTTATATGAAATGAATGAACATTTTGTAAATGATTTACTATTTTATAAAGTAAGCAAAATTAAATACTTTAAGATGCATGTCTTTTTTTTTTTTTTTGATATTCTTAATTTTTAAGGGCAATATTAGGGAATCAGTTTAAGAAAAAAAAATATCTTTTCGATAAATATGAAAACTAATTAAGTATTGTCTTGAATATTTTGGTAAATTAAAATTAAAACTACCATGGCAAGTTCTAATTTTTGAGAAGCAATTTTCATCATATATATTTGCCAAATAACCATGCATGCTTTTAATTGCAATTAATTTCAATTTCATCATATATCTCATCCAGGAGCATTCTCTCTTGCGAGTAATCCTTATATACCAATGGCAGATTCTTCAATCTCAGGATGATATTCAAATTGTGGCACGAGTCATCATGTTATATTGAATTATGATATCTTACAGAATCCTCCTCCTATCATAGTCCTAATATGGTACAAGTAGGCAACAGTTCAGGTTTGCAAATTGCTCACCTTGGAAACACGTTTCTTCATTCATCTGGTCATCTCTTTCACATGTGCAATACACTCCATGTTCCCTCTATCACTAAAAATTCACTTTCAGTTTGTTAATTTGCTCTTGATAATAATGTTTTTTTTAATTTCAACCTCATTATTGTCTTGTGAAGGATCCCATAACCAAAACCACCCTGCTCAGAGGAGAAAATAGAGATAGTCTTTATCACCTACAACCTACATCCACCAAAGCGCTTATTGGAGAACGCACAAATAAAGCCTTTTGGCATGCTTGCTTTGGTCATCCATCTCTCCATCTCGTTTAAGAACTCATTAGTCAGTTTAACTTACTAACCCTTTTATCATCCTCATCTCTTTCTTGTGATGCATATCTGAAAGCGGAGAGTCATATATTACCTTTTGTTTCTTCTTCTCATATGTATAATTTTTCTTTAGAAATAACCCACTCTAATATTTGGGGTCCTGCTCCTGTTTTTTCAAACCAAGGTTTTCTTTATTATGTGATATTTATTGATTATTTTAGTAGGTTCACCTGGGTTTTTCTCATGAAACAAAAATCTGATCTTTTTTATATCTTTTGTCAATTTCAAAGGCACGTGGAATGTTATTTTGATTGTAAAATCCTTTCACTCCACTCTGATTAGGGTAGAGAATATCAAGTATTTCATCATCATCTAGACTCTTCTGACATCTTTCATCGAGTCTCATATTCTCACACTCTCGAATAAAATGGCTCGGCGGAAAGGAAACATCATCATATAATTGAAACTGCATTAGCTCTTCTCAATCATGCATCAATTCCACTTAAATTTTGAGATGATGAGGTTCAAATTATAGTTTATCTTATTAATCATCTACCTACTCCATTGCTTCAACATAAATGTCTATTGGAAAAACTCTACAATCAAACTCCTATCTACACCTTCTTGTGTATCCTTGGTTGCACATGTTACCCATGGCTACAACCCACCCTACTCTAACAACAATATATTTTCCTCAATAATAGTAATTTGCACCATGACTACTGTTGTCTATATTTTTCAACAGGGCGCATATATATATCTCAGCATGTTATTTTTTATGAGTTTCTATTTTTTTTTTACAGCCTCAACAACAACTCCATCTTCAGGGAGCAATGGAACCTTCTAATGTCACATAATATCACATCTGAATTCTCATAAATTGCTGATCCAATCAAACACACTAAAGATACAGGAGATGATGGCAACCTTGGTCTTGCTCCAGAGCCCTCTGCAAACTCCCCTAGGTTATCAGAATCGCCCCAAGTGATTACTCCATTAAGGGTTGGACGCACTAATAATTTCAGAAGTGACAATGCTTTAGAACTTATTCTGTGTCCAATCTTGGAAGCATCTCTAGCTGCAGACAATATGCTCCCTAACTCTGAATCATCAGATAATACAAGTCCTTCATCAGATCACCTTGTCTACCTACTTATTCCTCACCATCAACAAATGATGATACTCCTCGTCGCATGTTTTCCTTAAGTGACATATATGCACGATGCCCACCAATGGCTACTCGACATCCTCTTTCTCAAGCTCTAGTGGTCTCCTCAAAATCCATTGACCCCACTTGTTTTAAAAAAGCAAACAAGGATCCAAATTGACATAGTGCGACGACTGCTCTCGAAGACAGCCGAGTGGGCTGCGACCCAAGCCCTCAACTGGGCCGACAACTTGGACAACCAGAAGAAGTTTGCATTGTACTGCCAAGCTCGCGCTCGGTCAGACCTAGACAAGAAAATAGCAGAGGCCAAGGCCCTGTCAATCCAGCTGAAGGAAATGACTGCTTCCTACAATCGAGTTTAGCTGGATCTGACTAACAAGGGCCTCGAGTTAACCGCTAAAGAATCCGAACTAACGGTCAAGGAGGCAGAGCTATTGGCTAAGGAGGAGAGTCGACGAGTCCTAGAGGAGCAACTGGCTGCTCGGTCTGCCGAACTCTCCAACCGCGACGCGGAGTTGACTGCCCTGCAAGCTGAGCTCGCCACCATGAAAGCTAACCAAGCGGAGGAGCTTGCTCGGTTGGAGGCACATCGCTTGGAGTACATAAACTCTCCCGCCTTTGGCCAACAGCTCGCTCGGCGGATGGCCAACATGTTCAAGTACGGAGTAGAGAGAGTCGTTCAGCAACTGAAGGAGGACAGACATCTGCCCGAGGACTTGCCGTCGAACGTCGTGAAGCTGGCCCGGGTCAGGGAGCTCCTCCCTCCGGACCTCAATAGTCCCTTATTTAAAGTTTTTCCCTTTATCATAGTTTGATGATAGTTTCCTGCAACATTTTATTGACTAAGCATCCTGGGAATGGAATGCTCTTTTTTTTCATTACGTCCTAATGTCGCCCGAAACGTCAAGCTAACCCTGCTCGTGATCGTTTGTCCTCCCTGTTTTTGGGATCCTTCTCCACGCTTTTGGCAGGGTCAGAGATCTGGTCTTCAGGACAAGCAGACCGATAAGGCTGTGAGCAGCCGAGCCCGGTCGGGCCCGGTGGTCGACGGGTTCGTGGGAGCCTAGCACACTTATAACTCGCACGCGGGCGAGTCTAGACACTGCCCCGGCCGGACCGATATGGACGTGGGCAGTCATGCCCGGCCGGGCTCGGGGGTCGATGGGTTCGTGGGAGCCTGGCCCACTTATAACTTTCATGCGGGCAAGAGTCTGGACACCGCCCCGGCCGGACTGATATGGACGTGGGTAGCCACCCCCAGCTGGGCTCGAGGGTCGATGGGCTCGTGGGAGCCTGGCCCACCTATAACTCACACGCAGGTGAGAGTCTGGACACCGCCCCCGCCGGACCGATATAGACGTGGGTAGCCACGCCCGGCCGGGCTTGGGGGTCGATGAGTTCGTGGGAGTCTGACCCACTTATAACTCACGCGCGGGCGAGAGTCTGGACACTGCCGCCACCGGACTGATATGGACATGGGCAGTCATGCCCAGCCGGGCTCAGGAGTCAGTGGGTTCGTGGGAGCCTGACCCACTTATAACTCACACATGGGTGAGAGTCTGGACACCGCCCCGGCCGGACCGATATGGACATGGGCAGCCACGCCCGGTCGGGCTCGGGGGTCGGTGGGTTTGTAGGAGGGGCTCGGACCTTTGATTTTCACCTTGCCACCCTTCAACTGATGATAAAGACATACATAATTTCCCTCCTTCCCGGGCGGCCTTACAAGCCCTCACTCGCTCATTCTTGGTATGGTTGCAAGTGGGTCGCACTCCAGGGTCGACCGAGCTTTCTCCCTTGCATGTCCTGCAGATAATATGCCCCCGATTCTAGCTTTGAATGACCCTCCCCATTGAGGCTCCAACTTGCCTACCTCCCTAACCAGGTTGACCCTCTTCTAGACTAAGTCGCTGACCTAAAAGGCCCAAGGCCTCACCTTGCGATCATATCTCTGTTGCATCCTTTGTCGGTATGCTATTGTCCGAGCTGCCGCTTGGCCGCGAATTTCTTCCACCAAATCTAACTCCAGTAGCCGTCTATCCCCGTTTTCTTCATCGTACAACATCAGCCAATCCGACTCACAACCCACCTCCTCTGGCAAGACTGCCTCGGCTCCATACACCAACTGGAATGATGTGAACCCCGAGCCCTCCCGAGGAGTAGTCCGGAAGGCCCACAACACACTAGGCAGCTCCTCCACCCACGTTCCTCCCATATGATCCATCTTCACCTTTAGCCCCCGCAAGATCTCCCTATGGGCAACCTCCACCTGGCCATTGCTCTACGAGTATGCCACCGAGGTGAACACCTGCTTAATTTCATACGTCGAACACCAATCCCAAAGCTTCCCTCCTTGAAACTGCCGACCATTATCCGAGACAAATGTGCGTGGTATCCCATAATGACAGACAATATTCTGCCACAGAAACTTCATGACCGCCGCCTCTGTGATCCGAGCCAATGCTTCAGCTTCCACCCATTTGGAAAAATAATCGACCACCACCAGGAGAAATCTCTTCTAAGCAGGAGGCAGGAGCGAGGGGAAATGACCCTACGATGTCCATCCGCCATTGATCAAAAGGACAGATTACGATCGAAGCTTGCATGAATTCAACAAGCCGATGAGATAGGTTCTGATGCTTCTGGCAGGACAGACAGGTGGCAACTAGCCGATTGGCTTCCTCTTGTAGGGTCGGCCAAAAGTATCCGACAGCAAGATTCTCCTAGCCACCGATCGACCTCCCGCGTGGCTTCCACATGATCCTGAATGTGTTTCCCTCAACACGTATTCCGCTTCCTCCCTTCCCAAGCACTTGAGCAACTGTCTAGAGAAAACCCGCTTATAGAGAAGGTCGTTGACCAGGGTGTACCAAGCGGCTCTCTTCCTTAATACTTGGGCCCCTACCTCAAGTAAGAAATGATTGGGGCCCACCAGTCACCTTCCAACTCCAGCTCGGCCTGCTGCTCAACCTGAGCGATGAACATAGCCTGAGACAAGGGTCGGATTACCGACCAAGGGGTGATGGATCCGGTCAGCTTAGCTAGCTCGTCCGCTTTGAGGTTGCTCTCTCGAGGAATCTGGCGCAATTCCACTGACTGGAACCCTGCCTTCAACAGCTCGTAGGCCTCAACATAAGCCTGTAATCATTCATTGTTCACCTCAAACTGCCCCGCTATTTGCTGTGTGGCCAGCTGTGAATCTGAGTGGAGGGCAACCCTGGAAGCTGCTACATACTTTGCAGCATGCATGTCGGCAATAATTGTAGGATCGGGTCGACCGGCTAGAGGGGGTGAATAGACGGTTTATTAAAAATAAGCACTAACACTCGTCTTTAAAAAAATAAACTTGGTTGCAACAGAGTCGTTGCTTCCAAGGCAGTTGATGCTCAAACAGAAGCTCCTTAAGGCGGAGAAGACTTTACAGTTGTAGCACAGAGAAAGCTTAGAGAGAAAGAGAGTTTACCACTCAATGAATTAATCTAAATCTCTAAGCCTATTTATAGGTTGAGTGATATGATCTTGATCGTTGATACAAGATTGAGTTGGATCTTGATTGTAGATCTAAGATTATCTCAACCAAATTTTGAACTCTAATTAAAAGAGATAATTAATCGGCTCCTTTGAAAAAGTCTTTAATCCGATCGGCCCCTTTGATAAAGTCTTTAATCCGATCAACTCCTTTGATAAAGTCTTTAATCCGATTGCTTCTTTAATCCGATTCAATCGGCGTGAGTCCGATTAAATCTTTGACTATCCCAACTGTAGCCATGCACAAAACAGTTTTAATTAAAATAAAGTTTACTTTAAAAAAACTTTAATTAAATTGAAATTTTAATTAAAGTTTTAATATAATTAAAACTTTAATTAAATTGAAACTTTAAATAAAGTTTTAATATAATTAAAACTTTATTTTAATTGCAAGTCAAATGTTGACTTGCTAAAAGTCAACTTAGTGACTTTTTGTCAAACCGTCGATTGGGTGATTTCCGACCAATCGGAGTTAGGTTCACCCGAACCCGACTCTAGCCTTTTGCCCCTCGAACGTGCTTCCGCCAGGCTTCTCGTCTCTCGGACGTCGTGCACGTCATTCTCGTTCCACCGGCGTACTCTTCCGCAGCTTCTGCGTCCCTCGGATTGCACCGAGCCCGTCGGCTCGCTTTCCCGCGCAATCCTTCTCGTCCGCCACGTCTTACGCTCGACTTCCTCCGTACCTAAGCTCCTGCACACTTAGCAGAGGGATTAAAACCAACAGGACCTAACCTAACTTAGTTGATCACATCAAAACCAACCGGGGCACCAACAATAATGTCTTCATATTCCACCTCGTTATTGGTGGCCCTATATTCCAGTCGGACGGATAGACGTAGATGAACGTCTCTGGGGGATATCATGAGGATACCCAAGTCGCTTCCATACCAAGTCGATGAACCATCCACAAAAATCTTCCATAATCTTTCAGCCTCTTCCGTGTATAGCTCGCTGAGGAAGTCCGCCAAAGCTTGGGCTTTGATTGCCGACCAAGGTTGATATTGTATGTCGAATTCGCTAAGCTCGGTCGTCCATTTGATCATTCGTCCGGATGCCTCTGGGTTAACCAACACCCTCCCCAGCGTGCTGTTAGTGAGTATTATGATCAGGTGAGACAAAAAAATACGGTCGAAGACGTTGGGCAGCCAGCACAAGCGCATACGCCAACTTCTCGAGTATCGTATAGCGACCCTCAGCTTCTTTCAAAAGATGACCAAAGAAGTAGACCGGCAATTGCTCCCCGTCGCCCTGCCTCACCAGTACAACCATCACCCCATCCCGTGTTGCAGATAAGTACACATATAGAGCCTCCCCTTCCACGAGTTTGGCTAACAGAAGCAACCCGACCAGATAAGTCTTTAATTCCTCAAAGGCCCAATCGCATTCACTATCCCATTCAAATTTAGTTGCTTGCCACAGTGTCTTGAAAAAGGGCAAGCTCCTGTCCACTGATCGGGAGATGAAACGCAACAGGGCAGTGATTCGGCCGGTCAGCCTCCACTACAAAAAACCAATTTTTTAGGGACGAAAGTTAGCAACGAATATTTTTTGTTGCAGATTTGCGACAAAATTTGCAACGAAAAAATTATTCGTCCCAAATTAGCAACAAATTTAGCAACAAAAAATCTTTGTCGCAATTTAGCGTCAAAAACATTTTCGTTGCAAAATTTGTTGCAATTTCGCAACAAATTTCGCGACGAATGATATATTCATTGCAGATTTGCAACGAACCCATTATCGTCGCAAAAAAGCAACGAATTTAGCAACAAATATTTTTCGTTGGACATTTGCAACGAATTAATTCGTCGCAATATTGCAACGAAAAATATTTGTTGCAAATCTCCAACGAATTTTGCAACGAAAAATATTTGTTGCAAATCTCCAACGAATTTTGCAACGAAAAATATTTTATTGTTCGTTACGAATTTGGGATGAAATTTGCAACGAAATTTTAAAGGTCCTGTATTTTTTTTAAAAAAAATCTGATTTTTGCAACGAATTAATTTTCGTTGCAGATTTACAACCAAATCTGCAACGAAAATTTTCGTTGCAGATCTGCAACGAAAATTTTCTTTGCAGTTTCGTTGTAGATCTGCAACAAAAACTGTTCGTTGCAGAATGTGTTTTTTTTAAAATATAAGAAAAACTAATTAAATATCGTAGAAGGCCCTACGGAGGTCGGATCGAGATGAAATAAGTTTCTATGAGTCCGTATCGACGTCCCGATCGAACTAGCGGCCTCAAACAAATTTTTTACTGAATAAATTATTTTTCATATTTAAAATTATAGGTAGGTCAAAAAGTTAGAAAAAAAGATTAAGTTTATAAGTATAAGATTGTTTCATATTAAGAAATTTGATATTCAGTGAATCTCTATCAAAAATCGCATTCGACGTCGTCAACGTGATCATGAGATCGTCACGGTCCCATAAGAACTTGTTTCTTTGAAATCTGAGGTTCGTAGGGCGATATACGAATTTTTGAAGGTCCTCTATTTAAAAAAAATCAGAATTTTGCAACGAAATTTTTTTGTTGCAAATTTGCAACGAATAGGGTTATTTGTTGCAGATCTGCAACGAATGATAAATTCGTTGCTAATCAGCAACGAAAATCAAATTCGTTGCTAATCAGCAACGAAAATCAAATTCGTTGCAGATTTTAAAAAAAAAACATGCAAGACTTATAAAAATCGTAAAAGGCCTTACGGAGGTCGGATCGAGACGAAACGAGTTTCTATGAGTCCGTATCGACTTCCCGATCTAACTAGCGGCCTCAAACAAAAATTTTACTAAATAAATTATACTTCATATTTAAAAATATAGGTAGGTCAAGAAGTTAGAAAAAAGATTAAGGTTAGAAGTATAAGATTGTTTATATTAGGAAATTTGATATTCAGTGAATCTCTATCAAAAATCGCATTCGAGGTCGTCAACTTGATCATGAGATCATCACGGTCCCATAGGAACTTGTTTTTTTGAAATCCGAGGTTTGTAGGGCGATCTATGAATTTTTGAAGGTCCTCTATTTTTTAAAAAAAAATCAGAATTTTGCAACGAAATTTTTTCGTTGCAGATTTGCAACGAATGGAGTTATTTGTTGCAAATTTGCAACAAAATCTGCAACGAATCCTAAATTCGTTGCTAATCAACAACGAAAAACAGATTCGTTGCAGATTTTTTTATTTTTTCTAGACTTATAAAATATCATAGAAGGCCCTACGGAGGTCGGATCGAGACAAAACAAGTTTTTATGTTTCCGTATCGACTTCCCAATCTAACTAGTGGCCTCAAACAAAAATTTTACTGAATAAATTATTTTTCATATTTAAAATTATAGGTAGGTTAAGAAGTTAGAAAAAAAATTAAGGTTAGAAGTATAAGATTGTTTCATATTAGAAAATTTGATATTCACTGAATCTCTATCAAAAATCGCATTCCGAGGTCGTCAACGTGATCATGAGATCGTCACGGTCCCATAGGAACTTGTTTTTTTGAAATCCGAGATTCGTATGGCGATCTACGAATTTTTGAAGGTTCTCTTTTTTTTAAAAAAAAATAGAATTTTGCAACAAAATTTTTTTGTTGCAGATTTGCAACGAATAGGGTTATTTGTTGCAGATTTGCAACGAAATCTGCAACGAATCCTAAATTCGTTGCTAATCAGCAACGAAAAACAGATTCGTTGCAGATTTTTTTATTTTTGCTCGACTTATAAAATATCGTAGAAGGCCCTATGGAGGTCGGATCGAGACGAAACGAGTTTCTATATGTCCGTATCGACTTCTCGATCGACCTAGCGGCCTCAAACAAAAATTTTACTGAATAAATTATTTTTCATATTTAAAATTATAGGTAGGTCAAGAAGTTAGAAAAAAAGATTAAGGTTAGAAGTATAAGATTGTTTCATATTAGGAAATTTGATATTTAGTGAATCTCTATCAAAAATTGCATTCGAGGTCGTCAACGTGATCATGAGATCGTCACGGTCCCATAGGAACTTATTTGTTGAAATCCGAGGTTCTTAGCGCGATCTACGAATTTTTGAAGATCCTCTATTTTAAAAAAAAGAATTTTTGCAACGATTTTTTTTTTCGTTGCAGATTTGCAACGAATATATATATGTTGCAGATTTGATATTCAGTGATCTGCAACGAATTATTTTCTTAATTTTTTTAAAAAATAATATAATTTTCATAATTTAAAAGTATAATAGTGTTTCATATTACAAAATATGATAGTTACCGCATTTTTGTCAAAAAATCATATTCGAGGCTGTTAACGTGATCATGAAATCGTCATGATCCTATAGGAATTTGTTTTATCAAAATCCGAGTTCCTTAGGGAGATCCAGGAATTTTTAATAGCTTCTATTCTTAAATAAAAAAATTCTGGGGTTTGCAACAAATTTTTTTGTTGCAGATTTGCAACGAAATTTGGTGTTTCGTTGCAAAAAATGTAATATTTGCGACGATAGATTTTCGTTGCGGATTTGGGGAAATTTGCAACGAAATGTTTTCGTTGCAAATTTTCAATTATTACCGCCCCTTTTTGCCCCTAGATCGGGAATTCGATTTCAGCTTCTCATCCTCGCGGGCGAAAAGTTTCTTACTCGCGCGCACCTCACTCCCACCTCACTCCGGCGATTTTCTCATCGTTCCGGCAACTCGGTAGGTTTTCTTCTTCTCTTTTTCTTCCCTTTCCCTTTCTCTCCTTCTTCTCGCAGGAGGCTGTCCTTCTCGCCGGAGCTGTTCTTGAAGACTCCTTTTCTCGCCGGTGGCCTGGCCGCAGGCAGCCCACGGCCGGATCGGCCTGGCCGCAGGCTGCCACGGCCGGATCGGCCTGGCCGCTGGCAAGCCATCTGCTTCTCCTTCTTCTCGCCGGTGGCTGTCCTCGCCGGATCTGCTTTGCCACGGCCGGATCGACCACCATTTCTCCACTCCTTCTCACGCGCAATCTCCCTCACCGGCGATTTTCTCCTCTCCTTCTTCTCACGCACGACGAATCCCTCACTCCGACGATTTTCTCCTCGTTCCGGCAACTTGGTAAGTTTTCTTCCTCTCATTTCTTCCCTTTACCGTTCTTCTCCTTCTTCTCGCCGGATCTTCTTCCCGGCAACTCGGTGGACCTCCTTCTCGCCGGATCTTCTTTGCCACGCCCGGATCGACCGCAGCCAGCCATCACCCAGGTAAACATAGACTTGGTTGACTGTTAACTTTTTCCATCTTCATACGAATCTTCTAAGTGACTCATTTGATTTTGTTAGGTTTGAAAATTTTGAAGGCAAACCGTTTGCAATCTCTGATTCAGATTATTTTGTTTTCCATTCTCCCTATAACAAGGTATATCTGATATATTTCATAATTTATTGTTTCTTTTTGTCTTCAAATTTTAAACCACTTTTGTTCGATATCTTTTTATTGTTTCACAACAGCTAGTACAGAAAGCTTTTGCTCGTCTCTACTTTAATGACTTCCTGAGGAATACAAGGTTATTTCTTGTCAACTTTCCTTATCCTGTTTTGTCTTGACCTTTCTTAGGGAAAAGTACTCCTTAATTTCTTTAGAAATACATTATCTTTCTTTAAAGATTAGAATTTTTTTATTTGAGTTTTCTTGCTTCTGGCTTGTTATCTTTAATGCCTGCTCAAGAAATACTCACTGGAACTTGTTATATCCTTTTTCCATTAGTTTATTTACACTGGAACTTGTATATCCTTTTTTCCATTAGTTTATT